>NW_017547282.1:4810234-4821477 GCF_001854935.1 Bemisia tabaci
CGGCCCCCCGTTCCCATCCCCGTCCCGTATTCCGCAGTCCAGAGACTTTACGTCTAATAATTTTGTGGCTTTCGGCACACCCTTTCCTTCCCGTTTCTCCTAACGTCATCACCCTTTTAGCGAAGCTCCTTAAAAAATAATTATCGATATCCACATCCAAAGTCGATGAATGCGTACCTCGAACTCGAAGTTTACACATGGACCGCGTTCAGCAGAAAGGAGCCAAGCCACATCAGCGGGCTAATTATTGAAATTGATAGACAAAGCAATAGACAAAGAAAACATAAAGGATTTGGAGGGATCCTATTGGTAGGAGCGGATGGTTGCAATGGACAAAGGAGGTAGGTAATAGACTAACTAACGGCAACCCACGAGAGACCCGACAGTTAGTCTATCATTTTTACCTTTAGTTTATGAAAACTATACTCATTTCAACCAATAGGATTGCTTTATACCCCCTATGTCTTCTTTGTCTATAGCTTTGTCTATCAACTTCAATAATCGGCCTTCAGATGTTGCCAAATTTATTCGGGCAATTTTTTTTTAGTCGGATGTTTATATTTTATTTTATCTTATTCATATTTTAATTATACTTTCTTACATGAAAACCGTCACGCGGATTTTTGTGAAAATTTCAGTGAATTTTCTGCGCACCACGAAGCAAATTCCCCGACATTTCAAAACAATCCTCGCGAACGTTCTTTTGTAAAAAATTTAATTGCCCAGTTAAATTTGGCAATGGCCGATGTGGCTTCGGTCCTGTCTGCATAACGCGGTCCAAATGTACAATGTCTCATTTGTATGTAAAAGAAAACTGACCGGAAGGTACCCTTGAAATTTTCTATGAATTTCTATGAGTGAATAGAAAAAAGTCACAGAAATCACCATGACAACTTGTTGATCAGTGTCCTCCTTGAAAAATAAAACATGAACCGAGATTGGGATAGTCGAAGATACGCACTTTTCGACTTGTGACATCTATCAGATCTCGATCGCACATAGATTGCGGTGGTGGCACTGAGGCTGGCCCTCTATGGGAAAAGGAACCTCTATATCCATGTACTCCATATTGTAAGTTATTAATATCAAAGCAAAGAGGTGTGTTCTACTAATATTTTAGTATAAAGAACGCTTAAAAATGTAAGAAGAGAACCGGGATTGTAGTAGTTCAAAGTTTGCTGTACATTGTTTCAGGAAAAAATTATCTAAAATTCTAGCGTTATCATAGAGAGCAAACTTCGGTTCGTAAGGGACACCAACGTTTTAAGTCCAGAAAACCAATTAGAAGCAAGGATGGATCTTGGTTTTAAATAATTTGTTAGTAAAACTGCAAGAACGCATGTATCGATCGCGGTGTTAAAAAATCTCCGGTCTTTCTATATTTTTTCAAAGGAGACCAAACGAACATGAGGTAAGATAGGAAGTGTGAAACGCCGCAAACCAATATTCACACGTTCCTGCAGTTTTACCTTTGAAATATTTTTTCAGAGAAAATTTGGCAACGTTTGAATGATAAACAGCGTATTCCCTGAGCAAGGTCCAATAACTATTGTTTCCCAACCACTGTGTCAATAAAAACCATCAAAAGAACGTGCCGGAGGAAAAGGGGTGCGTAAGACGCGTTTACTCATGTTGGACACATTTTTTGGGAAAGCTCTGTCAACACTACTAGCAAAATTTCTCGGAACTTCGCGCGAAATTTAAGTTTCGTAAACCTTCTCTGTGTGGACAAGGCCCTCCATTCATAAGAAATGAACGAAAAAATTATGAAAGAACAAACATAAATGTGGTTTAATGCTTTTAACTTCCACCGCCGCGTCGCGCAGACCGCACTGTGTTTGGCGCAATGCGTGAAGTATTCTTGCAGTCTTATAGGCGCTAATATGTGTTACATGCCGACCGCCGCGCCGAGGGCTTCTCCTTTTCTTCTCGAGTCCTCGTCATCATTTCTCTCTAAAGTTGCGCCGCACCGGGCCAAATTGCGTGTTTGGTTTCTCCCTTAACTCGACTAATTAAAGGTGCTGTCTCTTGTATCACCGAAAGACGACAAAATTAGAAATTACTATACTCTCAGGAAATGAGAGATTTTGCCGCCTTTTCAAGTTTGTAATTTTTTTCTGAATCAGATTTTTTCTTATACCTACATTTAAAAAATTGCAAAATTTGCCGCCCCCTAGATTTACCGCCATGGGCCGCGGCTCATGTGGCCAAACCCTAAATCCGGCCCTCCCCCCCCCCAAAAAAAAAATCCTAATTCCGCCCGTAATGACACGAAATCTGCCACGTCGCAGGTGGAGATACGTGGTTTCGCAGTTTGGCTATTGATACGCTCATCGGGATTTTCGTATGTTACAGTGGCGTGGCGTGTTCTGTAATGAATCGATTAACCTGCCATATAAACCTATGGAAAAGGATCGATTATCAGGGGGCTCTTAAGGAGCGCTTTAATAATCGATTCTTTACCACAGCTTCAGATTGGGAAAATATCGATACCAGACGATTCATGCTTCGCCACTTGTGTGATACTACTGAGAGAAAATATATTCATTTGCCTGTATCTCTTGCAGGCAACGGACCAAAAGAGAATTTGCAGGTGTCTGAAATTTGATGAATTTCGTGTTTAGGTGGAAACTGCTAAGTGAACTGAATACAAGGATACCGAAAAGATATGACAAAATCATCTAATCTGCTAGAATACGTGTGTAAATGAGAAATGCAGCCAGATGACGTCACTAGGCGGTGCATTTTCTCACTTTTAAACCTATTTATACTTTACTTCTCATAACAGAAAAAAATTATAAAAAAATACCGTGAAATCAGCTCTTTAACCAGTTCCAGATGAAGCAATTAAAAATTGGCATGCAAATTCTCCATTGCCAAAAATGATGAGAAAATGTACTGTGTGCAGGTTTTATGCAGGTGTACAGAGTATAAACATTGATTGATACTGATTGGTATATAATAAATAGGTTGTATTAATTTATGGATACCGATTTTGATATGGGCACCGTTATTGAATACTGATCCAAGGTTGACCTTTTTGTTTGTTCTAGGACTTGCGAGGACGTCGGCCTTTTAAGATTTGGGATTGCTTGAGAAACGTCAGAAAGAGCTTGGTCGTCAACACGCTAAAAGATTTAGAAATCCGAGGTGAGTTATACTTCAAGTTCCTTTACCTTATGTATAAAATCTCATTCGTAGTAGACATGTAGATATCTTTTTCAGAACGTTTTTTACCTACTATGAATTTAAGGTGAAGAAAGTTCTACTGCATCAGTAGAGTGTTGTAGGCCTCATCCATTATCTATCGTTTGTTAGATATGGTTGGAACTATCGAAAAATACGGGCTCCTAGGAAGTCCAGATAGAGTAATAACTTTTAATGGGCGAATGAGTTTTAAACTAATAATTGGACGCTCTTATACGACGGGAGCTCATGTACATTGGAAGATTTGAGAGGGGACTTAACAGTTGAGGATCTCAGTGGCGTGGTGTGTTTTGCGATATATCGATTGATCTGTCATTTAAACCCATAGAAAAGGATCGATAAACAGAGTGGTCGCAGCGAACACCTTAATAATTGATTATTTACCGCAGCTTCAAATGGGGAAATATCGATACTAGATCACTCACGCCACGCCACCGTTATCGATGCCCTGGTAAAAATTGGCGATAGGAGCTGCGTTTCAAAATACCATAGGAGTTCTTATAGCCGACTGAAGAAGGCGATAGAAAATCATATAGCTGGCTGTAGAAAGTTGAAAAAATCATACGGCCGGGCTACACGAAGCGATAAAAAATTATACAGCCGGGCTTTACACTTTATCGCCTGGCTGTTGCTTTTTCGCCATCGGCTATGAAAGGCTATAAGAAATTGTGTATAAATTCGTGTGCTTTGTAAATCCTTAAGTTTGTACGGAATCACCTTAATATTTACAAAACGCACATTATACTTTCCTTTACTACATATTTTTTTTTATCAATTAAAATGAGAATAATCCATACAGAGTGTGCAAACATTTCAAAGTCATGAGTTGAAAAACGCTGACTCCACGAGATTAAATATTAGAGCCTAACATAAAGCGGAGCGGCGGCGCACTGGCGCCTTCAAACGTAACAGGGATACTTCACGCATTACGCAATGCGTGAAGTATCCCTGTTAGGTTTGTAGGCGCCAAGGCGCGTTCAGCGCCCGCCCGCCGCGCCGCGCCACAGCGTACCACGGCGCTTGAAGCAACTGTTTCACACCAGAGGTATTGCACAGTATCATACGAAATTGAAGGCTCTCCAACATATTAGGAATGGCAGGCATCCTTCAAAAGTACGAAGCTTTCCTCGCCAATTAAATCAAGATACTACGGCCCAAAAAGAGAGCGGTAGTCCAAAAACTCACTAAATCCTATTATCCGTAATTAGTAACGTTTAGCATACACTTTATCGCCAGGCTGTTGCTTAATCGCCATCGGCTATAAAAGGCTATAAGCAATGCGCAATAAATGGTGTGTTGCCGGCTATAGAAGCTATTGGAAATCTTACAGCCGGCTGTAGGTCAATGGTATTTTGGAACACAGATTCTACTGCCAATTTTTATCAGGGTGGTGAAACTCGGAAACCATTTACCTCGATTGTTGTTGGCTTTGAAATAGCTGCAGAAATGAAATGCAGGGGATGTCTTTGGCCTGCCGTCAAAATCTTGAATAATTAGTTAAGACTAAAAATACATTTTCTATGTACACTTTTCCAACAATTATCGAAGGGAAAGTGAAGAGCCATAGATTATGAAGGTACATTAATCAGTGTCCTTAAATGAGGATGACAGAAAAAACGCACAACTTCATGAAACAGAATTATTATTAAAACTTCCCTTTATTTTTGGCATAAAATGAATAATTACTGTAAATATTATTTTTAATAGTATTGTGTTTTAATATTATGCTTATTCATATTAAGGTGAATGCATAAATGATGAACTGGTTTATTAAATTGACTAATTTAACTGTAATTGCAGTTTTCACATTACATAATTACAAAACCTTTCAATTTTTAGTTTGCCAATTCCTAGTGGGTCTTTTTTTTATGCGTAAATGAGTACCTACGTTTTCCTTACATGACAGAGCAAAGGTTTTTTACATAATTTTTAACACCAATCTTAACGCAAATTTATACTTTGGATTGCATAATTTATTTGACCCTTGATGTCTCAGACTGTAGATTTAAGAGATTTTCGGAGTAATTTTTTTTTTTTTTTTAATATGATAGGGAATTTCACATTTGCATTGTTCATACTCTCTTAAAATCGAATGAGCTTATAAACTGATGTCTATCACTAAAAAATGAGCTATTCTGTTGCTGCAACCATAATATCTAAGCTAGTTAGGTTAAGTGCTTTTAAAATTCTGGCCCTAATACCAGTGCTTTTAAGACACGACTTACGCCTTTATAATGACGGATTAGAGGTCATAAATTGACTTGAACATTTTGAAAAGTTACTTCGACTTTTGCTTAATTCTTGATTTGCAACAGTGTCAACAAGTGCACTGTTGTCCCACAAGTGAATCAGCTAATGCCAACCGTAGAGGGGATGGCTTAATTTAAAGACTTTCAAATTTCAAAAGCAGATTATATGTTTAAAATTCGAGTCATCTGTTCTCACGCGTGTGTTGTATACGTGAAGTTACGGGCTATTTGGCTTTCTCAATAGCGGCACTTCGTTGCAACAGCCAATAATAATTGTGTTCGAGGGACTTTGGCGATACATTTTTTTTTGTGGAGGGTGTGCGTCAACCAAGATGTCTTAGGTCTGCAAATGTCTCTTTTCAAAACTCCCACTGCCAATCTGAAAAAGGTTCTGTAACAGCGCTCATTTCAAACAAAATTGCTTTGTCACCCTCACTTCAAACACCGAAACCGAGATATAGTTTCAGCGGAATCGGATATTTTCGGAAACACTGTACTGACTGAAAGCAAAATAATTAAAATATCGCAACTAAAATGCAGTTTTAAAAGGCAACAGCAGATCCTGAGGGGCTGTGAAAATGTTTCGCAAATTTTGCCACCGAAAACTTTTTGGCCAATCACTGCGAATGTCGATTCTGCAAATCGCACCATTCGGCAACATCAAATTAATGCTACAAGCCCTATCCGATTTCCGCGTTGCTATATGGACGACTCAAATGTATATATTTCAAGATTTAAGTAACCAACAAATAAAAATCAAATAGTTAGTCAGATTTTTTTTCAAATCGAGACGGCGCATCGGATAACCTTTTCCGAGAGCTGTGGCGTCTGCGCAATGATTTTGGAGGCAGCTTGGTCAATGCACAGCCCCCCCCCCCACATGCATAAAAATACCCCTCGAACACAACTAGCGAATGCAGCTAGGTATACAGCTATTACGAAAACCAAAACGCCCGTAATTTCGTGTGTATGCAACATGGACATCCCTTGAACACGAAGAGTTGTATCCAGATTTCTGCCTTGAGTAAGCCGCGGCGCCTATACTATTTTTCCACCTATAAAGACGGAGTACGTTCCGTTATTGCACCGCCCATGTAAAATGAGTGACGTCTCCAGTTTTTTAACTAGTTGGGCACGCGAAAGGTTGTCTCTTTTTTGGGGGCCAGGATTTTAACAGAAAAATTATCTGATGCCGAAGCGCACAAGTTTAACTTAGATTCGCCAATGAGTGAAGCACAAGATGACACCGATAGAAACTCCAAGGTGTATATTGTGACTGCTAAGAGGAGTGTCTTGCGGTTGAACAGCGATATTTTTGATGTTCCACTCAGTGTGTCCCTACATTAGAGTCGCCATGTCCTGGAGCGCCGCTGAAGTCAATCTTCGTACGGTGGTTTTCCAGCCCTCTGTTCGCCGATTGTTGGGATCAGGTTGGGACCAATTTTACAGTTTTTAACGAGGCGGTTCATGGCGGAATCAGGCTTTTTCGGGATTTGTTATAAAGTAGTAAGTCCCTCATAAAAAATCCCCAATTATAATCGATTATCGCAAATTTTGGAAAACGATGTTTACCAACGTCATAGCATCAATAAAAAAGATACGTGCCTCCCGGTTTTTCGTTAATTAATTTTTACGTTAGCGCCTTGAGGGAAGCCAGGAGCTAGGAATCCGCGTATGTGGCATGGCAAGTCGCTGCGCACTAGTTTTAGAAGCACTGGACAAAACAGCGTTTTCATCGGTGCTACAGCACACGGCGACTCTCATGTACTCTATGGGAGGGATACGTGTTGAATAGATGACTACCTATTTTAAATCTCCAAACGGTCGGATTGCTTATCTTACGATTCTTAGGTGATTTCTCAAAGGAGAACTAAGAGATTGCTGGTCTCTCATATCTGGATTGCATTTTGTAATAAGGAACCACTGTTTCTGGTTCATTTTAGTTACAACATATATATGTTATGATGCCATTGGTTTCCCTATGCAGATACGTGTTTTCATGGAAGAGCCAGAAATTGTGGTTCCTTATTGCAAAATGTACTCTAACTGATTGGAAAAAAATTTAGGGATAAACTAAAGGGCTGATCTACCAAATCAACTCAAATCTAACTGATACTTAAGCGCGTTAAAGGGAAGGATGAAAGTGAAAAGTACTTTGACACAGAGCAATTTTAACTTTTGAGCCAGTCAAGTTGCTTATCCGATTATATGGAGGCGATTTAATCATAGAGAAACCATTGACCGCAAAGGCATACACACGGAAATTTTAACGGAAGGAATATAGACATAAACATACATTTGACTTTGTAATAACTTCGAAAATACGGGCCAGATGAAAATGGCCAGCCAAAAATCAAAATGATTTGCCGGATGGCCCACTTGATCAATAAATGGAGCTCCTGAATGTGCCAGGAATTTGCGATTTAAGTACTGATACCTATGTAAAATTTTGCGAGAGACACGATAGTGCCACTGATTTTCTCTAGTTTCAACTCCAAAGCTCAAAAAAGCTCTCAAAGTTGAGGCTGCAATGGAGGGGATGGAGTAACCCACGCTACCCTGAAAGTCCAAATCTTTATTAGTAAGTCTCTTTATTCTACGTATGTCAAGACAAACTCTCTATGTAAAGAAAGAGAGAGCAAATACAACAAAAGGGTTGCCACTTCATTTGGGGACTCCAGAATTGAAAACACGGCAACCCTGCTAATGTATATACTCCCCATCTTTGCGTGGAAAGTTTATATGTATCATTAATATAAACTTCAAAGGATTCAGACTTTCAGCGATTCTACCTCTTTCTATTTCACTCGAGAGGTTGCCAGATTGTGTGATAAATATGAATATGTTACAAGGATTTGAATTGGGAAAAGTGCTAAAAAAGCAACTTATCTGGCAACAATAGAGTCTGGGAGGGACGAAAGGCTGCCTTCCTGGGAAAACCCATGATTTAGCCGGAAATTTCATTAAAACAATTGATTCAGTTTGAAGCATCAATTTTATACTAGGGGAAAGCTTATTTTAAAATAATAATTGTAAATGGACACAGATGCTACAGAAAGGGAAAAAGGAAAGGGAAAGGAAATGAAATGAGGATATGATTACTAATATGCAATCAGAGAGAATAAAACAAAAACATCAGAGGAATTTATATGTGATGAAAGTATAAGAGAAAAACACGAGTGGGCTCATTGCAATTCGGAACTCGAACTATACAATCGTTGAGCAGTTTTTAGACCCCTACGCCACCGATAATCTTCTCAAGAGGTAAAGATGAACTTTTGCCCCTTCAGCAAGTCAAATCGCGGAAGGAGATCCATGGATTGTCTTTTTCCACCACCCGATGGGATGACGTCCCAGTCAAATGCGTTTTTGGAGAAATGTTCGATCCCCATCATCGCTTCATCTCCACACATCTATTCATGTGCAAATGATGGCACGCTCCGGCAACCAGGTTCTGTGACGAAATCATGTTTTCCTGCAGAGTCTCCAAAATGTATACATCTTATTGTTAGTGATCAAATGTCCAATCACTGAGAAAAATGGCTCGCGGAGCGAGCCGAATGTCACTCGCGTAGCGAGTGATCGGGGGCCAGGGGGCGCAGCCCCTTGGCTGGCCGCTGGCCGTGGCGGACGCGCAAAGCGCGTCCAGAACGGCTAGTAGTAGATATAGAGGTGGACTCTCAGGGTAGCGTTAGAGTCCCTTTGTATTGAGAGTAAAGACGATGTAAATCCATTTCTGATTGATTCTCGTATTTTAGGTCCTCGCAGTGTTACAAACGGGAATAAAGATTACACTTTCACCAATTGCAAAGATTATAAACTGGAATGGACCGTGGAATTGCGGGTACGGCAAGGAAAAAATGGAACGGAGACAGGAATACGGGATTGAGTTGATCAAAGATTACAAAAAACGTCCGATTTGTGTAATCTTTATTCCCGTTTGTGACATCCGCGATCCGCGTTGTCTTAACTCTCTCTGTAAAGGGACTCAAGGTAACGTGGGATATTCCCTCCATTAGGACCTCAACTTTGAGAACTTTTTCGAGCTTCGGAGTTGATTTCAGAGAAAACCAGTGGCACCATCGTGTTTCTCGCGAAATTTTACGAAAGTTTAAGCACTTAAACCGCAAATCCCTCACGCAGTCACGCATGCAAGGGCTCCATCAATAAATCGTTCTAATCAGTGTGTGCTGGAGCTAAAATCTAACGGGACTACATCTGTTACAGGTAAAGAAAAACTAGGCGTTCCTGCAAATGAGGCAGTGCGGTTAGTGCTCGAAGCCGACGGAACTCAGGTTGAGGATGGAGAGTATTTCAGAACACTGCCAGACAATACTGTCATCCTGTTCCTCCGAGCGGGTGAACGTTGGCATCCCACAGGAGCGGATGTCATTCGCACAGGTATGCCGCTATATCACAAATTAAATGTGAGTGTCCATGGGAAATACGACCTTAGGGCCACAAATTCCAAAATGAGGATATTAGAACCGCTCCTCAAAGAAATTTATTAAAAAAATGGTCCAAAAAATGCTCTAGAATGTTTTACTGAACCGGAGTTGTAAAAATTTGAAGTCAGTAGTCCAAGAAAATGGAGTTCCGAGGAAAAATACTAATAGTTTTGATCTGTTACGTTCAAGGCTTAAAATTTGCAGATTGAAATGAAACTTGATTGATTGAAAATTGATTTCCCCGCGAAATGGTATGGATCCAGCACCATTGGCCGAACATACCAGCGGGGCGATTATTGAAACTGATGGACAAAGCGATAGACAAAGAAGACATAGGGAGCATGGAGCGATCTTAATGGTTGACATGATTGGTTCTCATAGACAAAGGAAGAAAATGATGGACTAACTGTCGGGTATTTAGTGGGTTGCCGTTAGTTAGTCGATTACCTACCTTCAATGTCCATTGCCACCACCTGCTTCCACCAATAGGATCCCTCCAAATTCCTTTTGTCGTCTTTGTCGATAGCTTTGTCTATCAGTTTCAAAAATCGGCCCGCAGTTCGGTCCACTTCTTAGTGTTGTTTCTCTCAGTTAAGCTTTAGGAGGTTTACTAATTGGTCGTTGGATTGTTGCAGCAATTTCGGCGATACCGAAGATCGTGTGCGAGACGATTCACGCGCTAGAGCTGGACCATGAGACTCCGTCGTGGAAGATAATGGACAACAAGGGGCGAGTGACGGTGGTGCTGCACTGGGACCAGAGGCCGGGGCAGTCGAGCCACGGGACGGCGGCCTCGAGCGCGGCCGGGACGCCGAAGAAGCAGTCGTCGCTGGTGGTGCAGTCCAGCCTGGACGGGGGCGGGAGCCTCAACGGCGGCGCCCCCTCCCGCTTCACGCCGAGCCCCCAGATCACGGTGATCAACCACGATGAGATCCAGAGCGGCTCCTCGGTCTACCACCCGCACCCGCGGCTCATCAAACAGGGTAGCTCCCTCGAGAGCACTAGCATACACATCCACACACCAGAGTGTTCAAACCACATGCACCAGCCGACCGCCTCCAGGAGCGGGAGCCCCAGCAACCAGAACGGGGAGTGCGACTTCCACTGCTGCGCCCTCCACGAGGAGGGGCGCAAGATCGCCGTCCACAAGTCCGTGGCCACCTCCCCCATCCAGGACTCCCTCTCGGCATCGCCGCAGCACCCCTCCTCCATGGCCGACGGCACCCGCAAGCCTGGCCCTGCCAAGGGACACGTCCGTTTTTTAGGTACGTATCCCAGTACGAAGGATGAAGGGGGTGGGGATGAAGGGGGGTGAGGGGTGTGAAGGAGGGGTGAAGGG
>NW_017547282.1:4821545-4842296 GCF_001854935.1 Bemisia tabaci
GTAGGGGGAGATGGGGGTGGGGGAGGGGGTTCCAGGGTGAAGTTCATTATTGATTTTTATTTTGTTATTGCCATTGAGTAAATATTAACATGATGTTTACAAGTTTCTGCGAAGTGAGAAAAAACATGAAATTAGGTCAAAGAATTTACTAATAGAGGGCATTGTGACTGAGGCACACAGAAACTGAAGACTATGCGCCTCTGCTGGTTGTGACATTACTGTAATCCACCATTTGGCATTCGTCGGCTATGTTGGTCCAGAATTACTCTTTTTGGCTCCAAGATGTGCTTGACATAGTCCTGGACAAGTCTCCAGTTTCCGCGAGAATCGTTGTTAATATTGATCGAGAGAGCGATGGACATAATTATTCCTTAGTCGATAGACAAATGGAAAAGTGGGATTTGACATAAAATCAAAAGGCGAACTGAGCGCCGAAATATGCTAATTCATGAGCCTTGGGCATGTGATAAGAGCGTTAGTCTCCGTCGTCGCAGCTGACGTCATGGCGTTTTATAATTCCCACTCATTTCTACGGCCCTCAACTAACGGCCTACGGGCCGATTATTGACATTGATAGACATAGTGATAGACAAAGCAGACAAAAGGGATATAGAGGGATCTTATCGCTGGAAGCGGATGGTTGCGATGGGCAAAGGAGGTAAGTAATGTACTAACTAATGGCAACCGATAAGAAAACCTTCAGTTAGTCCGTCACTTTCTTCCTTAGTCTATAGGAGCCACCCGTTTCAACCAATAGGATAGCTCCATACTCCTTTTGTCTTCTTTGTCAGTCGTTTTGTCTATGCATTTTTATAATCAGCCCGCTGGTACCTTTTAGCACACATACGTCCAAATGATGTAGAAATATTGTCAGTTACTGGTAAAAAATTGCGATCTAATCGGATTAAATTATCAAATGATTTGAATATCCCTGGTAAAATGGTCCCATGGGAACCTGCAGAGAAATTCCCATTAGAACCTGTGCAGGCCTACGGGTCCTCACTGGCAATTCGCGATGGTTCCCATTGGAATTTCATGGATCCCATTGGGGACTCCTGTGCGGCGCCGGGTCACTTTTTTGATACATAATCGATTGTTTGCAATACGCAAGGACCTGGCCATGGAATTACTACGTACTCCACACCGCCATTTTGGATCGAATATGTATCGAAAAAGTGACCAGCACACCGGGCTCAGCACTCGTCGAGCAGAATATGGCGCCAGCTCTCCCATTCACATTACGACTCTATGTACTATATGTTCCCACAGGATCGTTTTACCGGGTTTTTTCGTCTTAGCGTGGTACTCGGGTTTTTATCTTCGCATTTTCTTTCTTTTCGCAGACATTGAAGGGTGCGGAGCCCGCGGCGGGGGCGGGGGCGGCGGAGCGCACGAGCACGAGAGCTCCGAGTCGGAGACGGAGACGACCGTGATGGAGGACGAGGTCGGGACGAGCGAGAAGTTCCTGCTGCTCATTGACCAGCTCTCGGTGGAGCAGAGCCGGCACCTGACAATCAAAGACATCGGCATCATCCTCGAGCGGCTCAACAGCAAGATCGTCGACGTGGAGCGCCTCGACCGGGAGTCCGAGTCCGAGGAGACCCACAACTGGACCATCAAGGCCACCATCCGCGGCGAGGTCCTCCGCGAGCTCGGCGTCATCTACAACGGCAACTACTACGCCATCTCCGAGCACCCCGGCTACCGGGAGGAGTCCGAGGAGGCCAAGGAGGAGCTCGAGGAGGAAGAGGAGGAGGAGAACGAGGAGGACAGGATCTGAGGATCCCCGTATTTCCACCCCGTCATGTCTTGCGAGAACCCTTTTCGTTTTACGTGAGGATCCCTCTGGACTTCGAGCACACTGGAAAAATGAATTCTTCTCGAAAATGATCAATTTGTTGGAGATTTTTCAAAATTTCAGTCTGAGACATGATTTTGTATCAGTAAATAGATAGATTTTACTTACAAATTGATTCCTCTAAAAAAAAATCCAAAAGATTTCTCTCGATCATTGTGTAGACTTTCATCAAAAAGCCAAAGACTCTCTTCGAAAATCATACGGATTTTCCTTAAAAATCAAAAATAGTGTTTTTCAAAAAATCGAATAGATTCCTCGTGAAGACGTATGATTTTTTTCCAGGTTCAAATCGATTTCTCTCAAGACGTCAATTGAATTCTTTTCGAAAATTCGACTGATCTACTACGAAACCAGTTGCGAGGCGTGAACGATCGTATCGATATTTCCCCATTTGAAACTGTGGTAAAGAATCGATTATTAAGGTATTCGCTGCGAACACCCTGAATATCGATCCTTTCCCATAGGTTTAAACGGCAGACAGTGGATATATCGCCGAGCACGCCACAGAAAAAAAAAACACATTGGATCTAGAGTTCAGACTCTTGGAAACATTGACGAGAAAAAGGACTCTTGATTCAATCGGATTTAAGCTTGAATCAAAAGGAAATCCGCTCAAATTAAGAGGCTTGGTTCTTGACTTAAGCTTAAATCTGATTGAATCGAGAGTATTTTATCTTGTCGATGTTTTTAAGAGTCTGGACTCTAGATCCAATGTGTTTTTTTCCCCAGTGCAATGACATGCACTGGAAAAAAAGTCGCCTAGATCTGGAGTCTGGACTCTTAAAAACATTGACGAAAGAATACTCTTGATTCAATCCGATTTTTTCTTGACTCGAAGAGCCGAGTCTCTTAATTTGAGCGGATTTTCTTTTGATTCAAGCAAAAAGTCCGATTGAATCAAGAGTACTTTTTTCTTGTCAGTGATTTTTAAGAGTCTGGACTCTAGATCCAAGCTACTTTTTTTTCTAGTGTGGCGTGCTCGGCGATACATCCACTGTCTGCCGTTTAAACCTATGGGAAATGATCGATATTCAGGGTGTTCGTAGCGGATACCTTAATAATCGATTCTTTACCATAGTTTCAAATGGGAAAATATCGATACGATCGTTCACGCCTCGCAACTGGTTTCGTGGTAGATCAGTCGGATTTTCGAAAAAAACTCATTTGACGTCTTGAGAGAAATCGATTTGAACCTGGAAAAAAGCATTCGTCTTCACTAGGAATCTATTCGATTTTTTTTTAAAAAAAACACTATTTTTGATTTTTAAGGAAAATCCGTATGATTTTCGAAGAAAGTCTTTGGATTTTTGATAAAAGTCTACACAATGATCTACACAATGATCAATGATGATGAGAAATCTTTTGGATTTTTTTTAGAGGAATCAATTTGTAAGTAAAATCGATCTATTTACCGATACAAAATCATGTCTCCGACTGAAATTTTGAAAAATCTCCAACAATATGATCATATAACATTTCGCCGAAAGACGCCGTTGACGTTTTCGAAAGTCGGACCCGAACGTGGCAGAAATCGTCCGCGTTTAAAGTAACTATTCGCCGATTTCAGTCGTTCACCGGTTCGGTTCTTAGTTGACACCGAAAAATCGATTTCCCCATTGTTTGTGCCAAAAAATGATTGTTTCGAAAAAGTTAATTCGAATCAGTCAATCCTATTGATTCATCCCGCGCCCGTCTTGTTCGTCGTCGAGGAACGCCTCAGATTACGAGCATCCGTGCAGTTCAGGAAATTTTTCACAGTTCCCTTCAGATACTATGAAACAAATTTTGGAATGTATTTTTCCTTTTCAACGGCAGGAGAACGCTTAGAATGTCAAACCTGTCCAGATCGAGTTGTCAGCGTTTCAAATTTGTTCCTCAAAAACATTGTTCGCCAAGAAAACTACTTAAAATTTTAAGAAGCCGTATTTGCAACCTAAAATAAAAATGTCGGATTGCATTGACGCAAAAATAAACTTGATCGGCTACAAATTATTATTCGGAATACCAGAGAGAGTTTTTCATCGAAATTCAGAAACAAAATTTTCGACCGAACTTGACTAGAATCGATCTTCTGAAATTATTGCCTCTTATCCCCCTTGCACGGTCACGATTCATTGGATTTCAATAAGCATAAACTATAAATCGGTTTCCGGCATGTGGCAGCAGCTGACACTAGTACGGTGGGTACGATCGAATAATAGCCAAAACCCTGCACTTTTTGATTGGAAATTGCCGCTTTCAGGAATCATTCTTATGGTCATAAGAAGCCCTTTTAGAAGGGGAAGCACTCTGAGGTCCGTGCAGGAACCAAGATGGCGGCCGTTAAAGATGGCCGCCGAGCGTTTTTTCAGCGCGCTATATCTCGGAAACTTCGGGTCCGATTTTCGTTTTCTTGGTCTCGTTTTGAAGCTAAAATGCTTCTCCAGAAGTCTACCTCATAAATTTTTTCGCCTAAGGCACACATACACGGTCATAGGAAAATTTTGAAATTTTGAAATTTCACCCAATTTTCAAGAGCGTATAATTATTTAACACGCGAGAAAATGACGTTTTTGCCTTAAGTAACGGCGATGGGAAATTATCTGACTTTTAATTTGATACCAAAACAATTTTTTTGCGTCAAAAAATGCACCCGCTAGGGCAATTTAAGTGAGCGTCGCGGTACGCGGTGCGCGGTGAAAACGGCGGAATACGGGCAATTAACGCGCTACGCAAGTCATACGCGCGCTATATCTCGGCACATTCTCGTCCGATTTTCATTATTTTGGGCTTGTTTAGAAGCTATGTTGAAAGTCAACGAGTGTTACGGATATACTTGCGTTTTTCCTCCGACTTTTCCGGGTACTTTCCAAATGAATAGAAAATGTTCAAATTGCCAAAATTTACAACGACGAATAATTTTCAATAGGGTGGAGAAACACACCTCCTCTCGTGTTTTGTAGAAAGATCATTTTCTGACGTTTAAAATGATACCACAACCATTTTTGTGCGATGATAAATAAATCCATGAGCTCAATTTGAAGCGCACCCCCGTGGCAAGCACTTTCCGTTGGTAGGCGTTTTGACCCGATTCGTCGCCGCGCCGCGCCGCGCCTTATGCAACCAGAAGTGGACGCGACTTTGCGTGACTTCCCGGATTCTAAGACAGATTCTTGATAAATTGCGATGTACAGAGGGTTATCTCACTTCCCATAAAACTTAATTTGTTTATCAAGATGAATTTTCATCGGTATGGTTGGTATATACGGAGGGGAAAAGGGACAGAAATTCGTAAAAATCATCATGAAAGCGTATTCTCTTTTGGCCTTGGGGTATTTGTTGTCTGGTATAAGACGTGATATGAAATTGTTTGAAAGATCGACTAGCTGTATTCGATGTTTTTTCTGGGAAGTTTTGCAATGACGGAGGAAAGGTGAAACACGATAGGATTATTTTGACCAATAAATTACTTCGTACTTATTTAAATTCATTTGTAAATCTTGAGAGAACATGAACATGATTTTGAATTCCGTAATTAATTGACATTCCGGCCTTTCACTAAAAGTTAGGCAGTACCGCATCATATCCTCGGTTATTGCGTGCCTTAAGCAGCGATTGTGCACGTATCGTAAAGGTCTTGGGGGAAACTTTTATTTGAGCTACAAAACTCTTCAGCAAAAATCATTATGATATGATTTGCGCTCCGCATGGTAGTGAATTTCGATCGAAAAATTCACATCTCCACGTTAGTCTCCCCACCCCTAGCGATTTTTTTTTAATTTGAGGAACAAGAATTTTTCAAATTTCCGAAGTAAGAAATTTGAAATTATTGGAAGTCGGGAAAAGGAGGAAGATGTTGGTGAAGCAATTTATCTGCCTCGGTTATTGCCCGTCTTTTAGAAATATCCAAATTGAAATACTCGTGGGTAGCAAAAGGAATCATATCTCTGGAAAGGAGAGAACACCAGGGAATCTTCCAGCCTTACAGAAGGGTCGCTAATGTGACGATATTTTAGAATTGTGCTCGGTTCATACTAGGGGGCCGTTCATAAAATACGTAGCGCTATAAGGGAAGGGGTCTAGGACAGGGTGGCAAAATTTCATGAAAAATAAAATCTTGAAATTTTACATGAAATGTTTCATGAAATTTCAGAAATTTATGAAAGACATTGAAAAATACCGGATCCTTCTCATGTTCCGCAAAATGTAAAAATTGTGACTTTTTTTAATTTTGTGTGTTTGAGTGCATGTTGCATACTCTAGCCCCTGACAAATATGAAATATTTCACAGCCTCGTGAAAGTTCATGAAATATTTCACTGAAATTTCCAATCTTTCATTTCTTTCTTACGTTTCATGCCACCCTGGTTCAGGATAGTGTTGCGCTTTTTCGTTTTGACGTTTTACAGAATTGGGAACCACTTCATAAAAGCGGTAGGAGGGGGTGGGGGTTAAAGATGATACTTTGCCATGAAAAATAAAACAATTTTGTATAGAGAACTGTAAGAATCACAAAAATAGTTAGTAGAATCATATGAGTAAGTGAAAAAAAGTTTAAATAAAAGGAAGAGAAAAAAAGAAAAAATACTGAGCTGAACCTCACATAACACAGAAGATGGTGTCTCAGAGTCGCAGAAAAACCCGGCCTAACTGTGCCTGCCGAAAGGAGATGTGGGGGTTGAGTGCAGAGCTTAGGATTGAGTTGGCGCAGGATTCGCAGAGAGGGGTGATGCTGTGATGCAGGGATATATTACATGGAGAATGCTTCTATAGAATATCGACGGTGAAACTACCAAACCACGTATCTCGTTTGCGGTGTTTAAAAATCTACGCTCACATTTTATTTTTTTGAAGTAGACCAAATCAATATCATTCCTTGAAATTTTCACAGAATTTTCTCCGCACGAAGAGGAAAAATCACAGAAATTTTCAAGACTGGACGTTAAGTAGTTTTTCATTTAAATAATAAAGTATGACAGGAAGTTTGCGACGTCGCAAACCGAGATACGTGGTTTGGTAGTTTCACCGTCGATATGCCATCTTACATAGAGAAATATTTCGCTCCAAATCTACTGAACTGTCAAAAAGTTTGTAAAAAAGTGAAGAAAATCGGACGAAATCGATTGGAACCAGCCTGATTATATCTCATATTGCCTAGTGTCCCCATAGGTTGCATTAATTTACAGAGAAACCAAGCAACAAACACCCTAGATCTTTTCATCAATATCCTTGATTATGAATCATGTACTCCCAAAATTTGAAGGCAGATTGTTGGCGCGTATACGTAGTATACCGCCTTTGCGATCGTTTCGACCCCCCACTCGATACAATAACCGAGTCCCTTAGTTCCTTACCGAAAAGTGACTACCGCGAACTTCTGAGATTTTCCAAAGCGTGTAAAAAGTTTACTAATCCGTCAATAATTATGATTTAAAGTTGTTTCTCATTCTGGGGCTTTCTAGTTTATGTGCAGTGAATACCAAGAGTCTGCGTTACTTGGTTTTTTTAAAAAAAGCCTAAGAGTACGACGCGCTGATTTAAAATATGCATATATAAGCGGAAGCAAGCGAACTGATTAGAGGATGGCTGACCAGTTCGGCACTCCTTGAATGAGAATTTCACTCACTCCGTTTTGTTCAAAACGTTGCTTTGACATATCTCCACACCACTGTTATCCTTTTCAAAAGTTGGTACCCCTTGCTCTGATAGCCAGGGCCAGCAGGATAGTGGTAAGTGCAATCTGTGATGAGCCTCGAGACTCATTAGACCATTTGCTAAACGTGGCTCATACAGGAAGCTACTTGCGCACATGTGGAAATCTACCTACCCCTCTCTCCTCCGCGCGCCAGACCGCGCCTGACCGCAGGGGCAGTAATTAGGCAATAATGTCGGATAGAGTTAGCCGAATTCTGGTTAATGTTAAAAAAAAATCCTATTTGACGAAAATAATCGGTTCTTGAGTGTTTCATATTTAATACTGAGCCACCCTGTATGCGTCGAATCGAAATGTTCTTATTGACATTCCACCCCTGGGCATATCAAGTTCGATTGTATCAACCCGTACCTGGAATTATTTACAGCAACATTCCAATATCAGCTAATGAAAGAGCAGCCCGGGTATTCGTTATTGCTTTTCCCGTTTCAATAAGTTAAGCCTGATGAAAAGATAAAAATAAAAAATGTACATATGAAAGCCTATTCATGTCGCGGCTTCTTCCTCTAGAGAAAGGAAATTATTTATGAGGAAAATATGTAATTGCCTTTTGTTTTTAGAATTTAATATATTGAACACTGGTATCCTCGTGTAACATCTCAAGATAACTTTCATATTCAATTCTGGGAAAAAAAGGGGACTCGATAGAAGCTCTTGCATGCGTGAAGAATTTGCGATTTAAGTATTGATTCCCGTATATTTCGCGAGGAACACGATGGTGCCGTTGGTTTTATCTGAAATCAACTCCAAAGCTCTAAAAAAGCTCTCGAAGTTGAGGCCGTAATGGAGGGGATATCCCAAGCTATCCTGAGAGTCCACCTCTACACCCAGACAAACTATCTGTGTAATGCAAAGATAGGAAGCAGATACCTACACTAACAGAGTTGCCACCTTGTTTAGGGACTCCAAAAGTGAAAACACGGCATTCTTGCTAATGTATACTCACTCCCTAACTTTGCGTAGAAAGTTTGTCTTGATGTAGAGGTGGACTCTCAGGGTGGCGTGGGATATCCGCGCCAACTTTGAAAGCTCTTTTTTGAGCTTGGGAGTTAATTTTAGAACAGAACAGACAACAAATACCCCAAGGCCAAAAGAGAATACGCTTTCATGATGATTTTTACGAATTTCTGTCCCTTTTCCCCTCCGTATATACCAACCATACCGATGAAAATTCATCTTGATAAACAAATTAAGTTTTATGGGAAGTGAGATAACCCTCTGTACATCGCAATTTATCAAGAATCTGTCTTAGAATCCGGGAAGTCACGCAAAGTCGCGTCCACTTCTGGTTGCATAAGGCGCGGCGCGGCGCGGCGACGAATCGGGTCAAAACGCCTACCAACGGAAAGTGCTTGCCACGGGGGTGCGCTTCAAATTGAGCTCATGGATTTATTTATCATCGCACAAAAATGGTTGTGGTATCATTTTAAACGTCAGAAAATGATCTTTCTACAAAACACGAGAGGAGGTGTGTTTCTCCACCCTATTGAAAATTATTCGTCGTTGTAAATTTTGGCAATTTGAACATTTTCTATTCATTTGGAAAGTACCCGGAAAAGTCGGAGGAAAAACGCAAGTATATCCGTAACACTCGTTGACTTTCAACATAGCTTCTAAACAAGCCCAAAATAATGAAAATCGGACGAGAATGTGCCGAGATATAGCGCGCGTATGACTTGCGTAGCGCGTTAATTGCCCGTATTCCGCCGTTTTCACCGCGCACCGCGTACCGCGACGCTCACTTAAATTGCCCTAGCGGGTGCATTTTTTGACGCAAAAAAATTGTTTTGGTATCAAATTAAAAGTCAGATAATTTCCCATCGCCGTTACTTAAGGCAAAAACGTCATTTTCTCGCGTGTTAAATAATTATACGCTCTTGAAAATTGGGTGAAATTTCAAAATTTCAAAATTTTCCTATGACCGTGTATGTGTGCCTTAGGCGAAAAAATTTATGAGGTAGACTTCTGGAGAAGCATTTTAGCTTCAAAACGAGACCAAGAAAACGAAAATCGGACCCGAAGTTTCCGAGATATAGCGCGCTGAAAAAACGCTCGGCGGCCATCTTTAACGGCCGCCATCTTGGTTCCTGCACGGACCTCAGAGTGCTTCCCCTTCTAAAAGGGCTTCTTATGACCATAAGAATGATTCCTGAAAGCGGCAATTTCCAATCAAAAAGTGCAGGGTTTTTTTGTGTACCCACCGTACTACACAGGGTTTCTATGGATGCTATTTGGAATCTGGTTTCTGATGATGTGCCACGGGTTGCAGTGGTTCCAATTGCCGTTCCCGCTGCTCGTGCAATTTTCGCAGGTCTCGGTTCCGAGTCATTGAAACATGTTTCATGTTTCATTGAAATATCTGGCTCCTCAGGTTTTGCGTCGCGGGAGCCCATTGGGTTCCAACCCAAGAACCTTTCACTGCCAGTGTCGGAGGTACAGCCATTGCTGACACCGTTTGCCCCCATGGCTGCCTCATGTCGACAATGGTTTCGATTGCGGGCCTTTATCTGCATAGGTCAGCCATCTTTTCATGGGCGAATTTGGAATGTCCCAATTGGAGATGCGTAGTTTTAAACTTTAGCCATTGATATAACTTCCTTTAATCTCCTATACCGGTCATGCTCAGGGTAAGGAAATACAAGGATGCTCTTCGGAAGTAACGCAGAGAACTTACTGAGCTTAGTCGAACGAGGAAATCACAATAGCACTTGATTTAAATTGAGAATATTTCTATGAAATAGTTTATTCGGTCGATCTTCGTGTCAAGACTCAGAACAAGTGCTTACTTAATTTTGATGGAGCTGTGGTCAGGCGGCTTTGGATTGAAATTTACCCATGTGGGTGAAGTAAAGCTCGTGAGATTTTACCATTCTAACTATACTAATATAAATAATTTTGTACTGATTTTTTAAGCCACCTTATCGACCTTTTAAAAAATGAATTTTCCAGTCCTTTTGTATTTGTCTGGCGATTTCAGACAAAAAGCACCAAATAAAAAGCCTACATGATGAAGTAACTCGATGACTTAAGTCGGAAAATGTGTATCACCATTGCAACTTTTAAAAGTCCTCGATTACTCTATACATTGATTCTCAAGAGAAAACTACTCATTGTCTGTTCTGAAATTTTTTTGTGAATATTTTTGGATGAGTGAAAAATATTTAAAGAAAATTTCAAGAAAAACTGTAACAAGAACAAAGTAAACAAAATATGTGTGGATATTTGCAATGTCGCGATCGGAGGTGACACACTTTTCGACTTGGTCATCAAATTGCTACTATACCTTGGGCTTTCACGAGTTTTGTGCTACCATCCATAGAGGAATGCAAATGAAGTCGATAATAGAAACAACCTATCGATAATGAAAGTACCAAACCTTGTGTCTAGGTTTATGAAGCTGCAATGCTGCTGCTGCTGCTGTCATATTTTACTTTTCTTTGAAACACCTGATCACCACCTTTCTTTTTTTTTTTTTTTTTTTATCAGCAACATTCTCTGAAAATTTTGTAGTGAAAAGTTGAAGAAATAAAATACAGGCGAAAATTCCGAAACACCGCAATCAAGATCCAAGGTTTGGTAGTTTCACAGTCGCTTTGTTTCCAGTAGGTACTTACAAAAATGTTATCATAAGAAAAAAAAACCCATATGGTCAGCTAATAAAGCACTTCAGGTATCTATATACTTTTCAACTGACTATCTGCAATTCATGCTTCATATTCGTGCTGAAGTAACGGCGAATATAATTATAGAATTATATAATAGTTATAATTTCTATTATAATTATGTAATAGAAATTTCGAGGGGCGCGTCCCTCTGAAGAGTGATCAACGGAAAATATTCAATAGAATCGTGGGAATTTATCAATGTATTTCTATTCCTGACGGATGATATTTGGTGCTAAACTCCCTCGAATGTGTACATAGCCTCTCAATACTTTATTATATTATCACTGCCTCCGACACTTGTTATCTTTTATGTTCAAATGATTGTTGCGATCTGAATCCAGATTCAGCGACTTTGACTTTTCCAACCGAGGACTACCTCTAGCCTCCAGCGGCTGAATCAGTCGCATGTAAAAGGTCACCAATGTATTTCTGAATATATTTTTCAGTACCTACTTGTACATATACCACGGGAAAACGTCACTTTTTTATTATTATTTATTAATATTATTATTTTTTAGAAATAGGGGACCAGAATCCAAAAATTTAAATCGATTCTAACTGGAACAGCAGTTTGAAGAATATTCAACACGAATAGCATAATGACAAAAATGACCGCGAGGATTGTTTTCACGGTTTTTACCAGAAACAGCCTAACTGCATTTCGCGATGCCTAATTTCCTGTCAATTTGTTTTTCTATTACAGAAAGCGAAATGATACATCCATCGTCTTGAAACTTTGTGTGAATTTTCTATTACTTAAGTGGAATTTACTCACATTTCAAGTCATAATGTTGGTTAGTTTGCTTTTAAGAAAGTCAAGCACGAGGGAACAATTAGACAAAGTTTGATGTAGTTATGCCGATTCTAGTCAAGTCCATACATTTGATGGTGAAACTCTAAAATTACGTACATCTAAAATGTATCGTTTCAAAGCTTCTGCACATACCTTGTCGTTTGGAGGGGAAGTAAAAATATCAACATTTTAGCTTAAAATCTGTCTTTTTTAAAAATTTCATTGCGAGGTTATACTTAGAAAATTTTTAAGTAGTGTTGATTCATTTTTCTCGCTGAGAAACTAAGTGTTATGTGTAGGAATTTTGAAAGTTGGAAGCAAGATACAAATGTATATCTAGCGCACTATTTCATTAATCATGTAAGCTTTAGTGAATTGTTTAGGTTTCATTCGCGAATGCATAAGTATTCCTTGCAGCAATTTGTAGCTTTTACGCGATGAGATGTCACTTGGGTGCCCATCGAATGGATGGAAAAGCAAGAGGGAACTTTTAGGAAAAAAGTACGTACGAATGATTTTAGATTTGCGACGCGGCCTTAAACTTCTTCCACGTCTGCTGAAACATTAATGTCAATTTTTGGGCTCTTATCCTCTTGATATTTCTTGTACACTTAGCGTAATACACTCGACTAATTCTCGCCAAACCAATACCAACGGTGGAACAATTTTATTTTTCTATACGAATTTGCTCAATTTTGTCATCATAATGACATTCAGATGTTTTTGAACCGCAGGTTTTGATTTTAGTGTGATGGCATAAACTTTCAAGAGCTGTAGCTCTAGTTTCATGGACCGAAGCTCAAAAAGTAAACAGTAAAAGTAATACAGGTTGTATTGCGTGGTGAAACGAATAGGTACTCAAGGAGGGATAGTACTTATGTGCTCAATGAGTCATTTTTAGTGAAAATTCAGTTTTCTTCTTAAAGCAGTACAAATAAAATACAGGACATGTGGTATTTGATATTATCACAGTATCCAATATTCTATTCTTATTTCTATTCATTTAAATGTAACTACGTTTTAGTGGCAACATTTTGTTATGCATAAAGGAAAAACTATTAAAAAAAAAATACCAAGACCACAAATACGTATTGGGATCTTTACGGTCAAAATCCATGTTCGAAATTCCTCTACAAATAATGAAAAAGAGTAAAAGGCTTATCAAGGTCCGTGGGTGAGAATTTAGTTTTTAACTTGTAAAGTTTTCACAACTTAAATGAAACTGGGATAATATACGTACCTAAGTGTATGAAGACAGTAAGATAGACAGTTTCGATGCTTGATTACATGTGTCCAAATCCTCCTTTAGCCTGCTTGAAAAAGTCAAGCAATCAACAGCCCCTTTTTTCTCCCGAGAATCAAATAAAGGAAAAGAGCAAAAAATTGTAAAGGAAAATCATTGTAACGCGCTTAAATCCTCTTGAGGTCATATTCTGGGTCATCGTTATTCCACGACCCACTCCAAAGACGAGAGGGTAAGTCTATGTAGTGACTAACCTTTAGAGTTGGCAAGAAGCCATTCCTCGCTCTGTCATATAACCTTTGCTACTTTTCCCTTTTATTTCTTATCAAAAATCCAAAAATGCCACTGAGACTATTAGTCAAACAGTGTTGGCAAATTTCTTGAGGAGGGAGGGGGGATAAAACAGTCAGAAAGTAATGGAACTTGAGGTTAATGGGTCCGGTGCCTTATTCTGAAAAAGGCTGGAATAATAGTACAACGAACAAAGTAAGAGGTATCTCTCATTACGTCCATGTAGTTCATGTATGAGAGGGCTAAGAGGGCTTCCCTATAACCTCAAAAGACCAAATAAAGCTTTAAATACCTAATACCTAAAAATCTAATAATATTGTCCGGCGAGTGGTATGCCCAGTGGACTTAAAACTAACTGAGAGAGGTGATTTTGACAACAGGTCTAAGAATTGTTTCCCATTTATTTAGTAGGATTAGCCATGAAAAGGCTAAAAAAATATTTTTCGAGGTTCTCGAATCGCACACAACTTTACATTCTCTCAGGCTCTGTCTTCATTTCTATGGACCATGCTTGCCAGATTTTACTGAGAAGCAGCAATTTTCCCCATTGATTTAATGTAAGATATGCATATTACATTGTATAATCGGGCAATCTTGACCCAAATAGCACTGCCACGACACTTTTATCCCACGATTTCACTTTTTTTTATTACCACGTACACCTAGCCAACAAATCCTTACAAATAAACGTGAAGCCAACTGCACTAAATAATATCGAGGACTATATTAACAAAGGAAAAAAAAAATATCTCTGATTGCGACGTTGCAAGTCTCCAATCGTATTTTATTTTTTTAAAAAGAGTCCGACTAATAGTTATCCTTGAAACTCTTCGATAATTTTGTTCACTCATTCAAACGTTTCCACAAAAAATTTCAAAAAGATATTTTACGTGGTATCCTTTTAAAAATGTAAAACATGACTGGGGATTTTGAAACGTTGTGATGAAGGTGCGAGTGTTCCGACTTTAGCCATCGATATGTGGCTATTAGTCCTTAACATTTTTGGAGGGAAGAATCATTCGCCAATCAGCAGAGAGGAAACGATGATAAAGGGAAGGAAGGGGGGGGGGTCGGGAAAAGGTTTAGCGCTGTTCAACAGTCATTATATAAAAAAATAGGCAGAAAATAGGAGTGTGAAACATTTTCACCGTATGTTAATAGGTAGGTAGTTCGTTCAAGCAAGCAGAATGGCGTGAATTTATAAGCCAACGAAAATTGTGAGAAAAAAATTGCATCATCAAAAAGAATTTATTGCTTTAGACACTCATTGAATGTAAGTTGGTAACTTTAAGTTTATCGAATACTGTTTACTTTTTCATTTTTATGTCTATTTTTTTACAAAGTAAATACTATGGTTGTGAAATCGATTTAGAACAATTATACCGATTAACTTTAGTAAGTATTACGTATATCTGTACAGTCTGAAATCTAGGAGAGCCAGCGTCTCCAATTATAAAACGTAGCTACTTACTTACTTTGATTCAAATTCCTTTGCTTGATGTGAGAGAAATAAAATTTTAATCTCATTACCATTTTTATCTAGCCCACAATTATGAAGCAATTAATTGGAATTTTTGTTTTGAGAATATTATGTAAGCTCTAATATCTGTTTATATCTTTCATTTTCGTCATAATTTCATCACCCAAGTAAATTTTGTATGACTATTGATTTGAGCGAACATAATAACATGGAAAGTGCGAGCTCAGGTCAAAAAGTAATGCTTTTTAGTTATTTGACTGAAAAGAAAGGTAGAAAAAAATGGTACGGTGGGACTTTTTAAAAATTATAACTGATGATCGCGAGTAAAAATAAGCCAGCCTTTTTTAATAGACACAGGTCTCATTGGCTGAATGCTGTGCCTATTTAAAATTTATTGTTGAGCAGAGCAGTGTTAAAAGTATTTTGATTCGGCAGGTTTTTTGTTGTTCCTTTCAGTATTTATTTCATTGTTTAATGTGCATTTTTTTACTTAATTATCTATTTTTTCATTCATTTATATTCATTTACGTTCATTTATGTTCATTTATGTTCATTTATGCATTTTCATTATCAATGACTCGCTACATCACCAGCGCCAACGCTTTATAATCAAATCACGACCTTGAAGAGGTATAAGATTCCTCCATTTCAACCTAACCTAACTTTCAACGATTTATACAGTTTCACTGTTAAGAATTTGGCTTTTTTAACACATAGGTCGAGCCGAGAGTAAGAGCAAGAAGTTTTCACAGAGCGACACGAGCGACACCTTAGATACTGAATATTGTCCCCTGTCTTGTAGAAAATTGCATTTATAAATTACCGTATGTCTGAGACGCGGTACAGAGTTTAAAAATGATCTCGCTGATATTTGGTGGATACTTTTTTCTCTATGAGGAGCTGAATTTTTAGACGAAAGTAAAATCTTACATATCTATTGGTATCCATTTACTGGACGACTACTGTTTTTATTTTTTGTATTATAATGTTTGATTTCAAATTATTTAAAAATTGAGATTCTAAATTTTTTTTTCAATTAAGTAATTTTTCAGTTCTTTTGAATACACAAGGCTGCTCTGAACGGTATGAAACGAACATGTGTGGCAAGACTGTCGAAATTTTTCTTGTGAAATTTTTCCGCGTGAGCTCGTATCGGAGATCAAAGTAGACCTTTCGAAGTGACATCACGTGAGGTCACGAGTTCCCACGTGACCCCCCCCCCCCCCCCCCGTAACGCCACTGATATGGTCTACGGGCTATATTAACCTCACCTAGGACTGCCTTCTTCCATCAGGTCTCTAAAAAGCCAAATTTTTAACCTAAGATACACCTGTCTAAGCCGGTTCTTTTGACACTTGCTTGTTTTCGAATATTTAAGAGTCTTTCAAATTCGTGCCAAACCGAGTGCTTTTTAGTTTGATTCTGTCAGCTTGCCCCTCCCTCCAGAGCAAAAATATTTTCATTTTTCAGAAATAATAGAGAGAGAAAAAAACTACACGATAAAAGCAAGCAAGCGTTATTCCGGAAACACTCGCTACATACGCGGAGCTAAATGTGGTAGTCATCGGTCCGTTGTTGAGTGGTGCCCTGAATTTTTCGCGTCACGCGTAAAATTCAGGGCATCGAAGAGGATCGAGGCTCAATATTATCATCAGTTTGTCTGAACTGTTCGAATAAATTTGATACAAATTTGGATGGAAAAGTCTCAAAATTACGAAATTTCAGCTTTTGAGCAACCGACGATTCCCATACTTAGCAGGCAAAGTCGGCGTGTGATTCCTTGCGAAATGAATACCTTGAAATTTTGGCTGGTTTTGGTCAGAATTATTTCTGGTTATATCACCCTCAATGTTGAGACCTCGAGCAAACAGGTATAATGGTGATACTCTTTAAAAAATTGTCTGAGTGTGTCAAAAATAATGTAAAATATCATTCTGATCTCTGAAAATGTTTGAAAAATTGTTGATTTTTTGCCGTTTCCCAAGAAAAATGCTCGCATGGTAAAAATTCTCTTCTCGATAAATTTGAGGTAGGTTTGGAACGGTAACTTTCGTGATGTAAAAGGAGAACTCATGGAGTTTTAAAAAGGTATTTTCTAACAATCGGGTATGAATCTTGAGGATTTTTTTTTCTTTTTTCAACGTGATTAAAAATAGATTTATATCTCAACCGCTACTAAGATGGCATGACTTTGAAACCAAAAATGTTAATACCGTCAGAAGTTTCATTGAAAGAAAAATCGACTTTACGTAGTAAAGCCATAGGCAGGTACTTGTAAATATATACATATATAAAGACAATGTAAATATTTATGTTGTAGAATATTGAATTCTAATGATTGTTTTAAATGTATTCATTTAGCAAGTACATTTTCTTATTGTACTTTCCATTTTTGTTATTGATTCAATAATAATTGTTAAGTTTTCCTTTTAATATAAATATAATAGTAAATTCAAATATTATAAATTTACTTAACTTCATTATTCTCACTGAGTCAGACAGCGGAGCTGATTTAGTTACATTAAGTATTTCAGAAACAGAAATGTGACATGTTTGACACATCACGTTGATTTTGGTATTATTTTTCTACTGACAGCTTTAGGGCCACAAAATCGTGTTACGCGTATATAAGCATAAAGATATCAGTTAACTCATGGTGATGGAGAGATGAAAATTCAATAAATTATGTCAATCTCTTTTTCAATGTGCTTCACTTTATTTCCTCTGTCTCTCCTCTGCCCTCAGCGCGCTGCAATTCGTTCCAAGCTCAGATTGTTTTCGTGATAAAATAGTGAAGTTCTGGTCACTGTTGTTGTTAATTGTTGTTAAGATTATTTGAGTAAATTTTGTATCGTTCTCGATCGAAGGAAGGGTTCAATTTCGTGAACAGTTCCTATTCGATTACAAAAATCGCCCTTGGCGCGGTCGGATTTTGTATGTTCTCTTGCGTGAACGGAAATATGGAGCGCCTGCATTTCCGTGATTATGCAACACGGTCATCAACTGAGCACGTATAGTTGCATTCAAAATTCAGGCGTTATCAACACTGCCGAACGGTGCGGTGTAAACTACCGGACGTTTCCTGTACTACCTCGGCTTGTGAATAAAGTCCCTAATCAACAAGTCATATAGTAGTTTAGAAGTTGAAATAATTTTACAAAAATGCTCTTGCAAAAATTCAAGTATTGTAAAATTTCCTGACGCTCGCTTCTTAGTTATTCCATTCCAGCTCCCGATTAGAGAGCAATTTTCAGGTAAATTCACACACAGATAAATTACAATACCGTAGATTCTTCGGAACAGAGCAATTTTTTACAACTCAAAAAACAAATTAAAAACAGAGATTTATCACATACAGAGTGTCTAAGAGCATCCGTACTAGGCTTTCCTTTTGGCTAATATAGGTAGCACGAAGTCAGGGGCTTCGGGGTTAGATGATAGGAAAATCGATCCTAAGAAATCCGAATTTAATGGTCCAGAAGCCTCCTTAGCCCTCCTCAGGAAGTAAACAGGGGGGGGGGGGTCAATAATAAAAGTCAGGGCTCCTTTTCGAATCGCAAATTGATTGCATCGAAATTAACGAGCACATCAAATGTAACCCTCAATTGACTCCCAACAGCTTGAATTGACCCATTCAACACCCAAAAGTAAGCCCCTAAGAGGGTAGCGGCGTCCCTTCCAAAAGTTGACGTAAATTTACTAGAAAAAAGTGGTGTCCAAGCAGTGGCATGGCGGGCTTTGCGATCTATCGATGAATCGATCCGCTATCGAAACCTATGGAATAGGATTGATGAACAGGGTGTTCGCAGCGACAACCTTAATAATCGATTCCTTACCACAGCCTCGAATGGGAAAATATCGATAATCGATCATTCACACCTCGCCATTGTATTTAAGGTTAACGAAGCCTAGGAATCTGAATTGCATGGTCTCGAAGCTCCCCCGACGACCCTTCGGGAGGTTGAAGGGATAGGTGAGGGCTGCATCTAAAATTCGGGGTTTCCCGCAGGATTTTGAATTCTCATAATCAAGATGAAAAAACATTGAGAGACTCTTCCTGATTTTGCACTGAAGTAAGATACTAATCGATTCTGAACCTGAAAATCCGGAAATCTGAACCACCCTCCCGAAACCCCCGAAAACACCAATTTTAAATAATAGCCCCTCCAGGGGGATAAGGAGGGAAGGTCGAAAGGAAGTCAGGGAAGCTCGGCGTCAATTACCCTGGATACCCTCTTTTTCCGGGGATCTTCGTCAATTTTGCTATCAGGAGCAATTTTTGGAGAATATAACATTTGGGCGATTAAGGGGTCAATTACGAGGGTCATCCAAAAAGTGAGGTTCCCTACCTTGTATCTTCCGAACGAAAAGAGATAAATCAGATCGGTAAAAAATCACATATTAGACATACTCTAAGCTTTAAAACAAGCTCAAGTTTTTGAAAATCGGTCAAGGGGTTCGCAAGTACACTTAATTTTACTGAGACAACCTCCTGTCGCCCACCTCCGGGGTCAGGATGCGCGGAGAGTCGATTATTGAAGACTCGGGTTATCGCATCTATACATCACATCAACAAGGAATTTTAAAGTTTTCATTGAGTAGGCCTTACGTTACTTTTTGACGTTGCCCCACATCTTTTTTGACGTTTTTGGTATCATCATAGCAGCTTCTTGATGCCTTCCGCGTAGAAGCTTTCGCCATGACTCTGAAACCAGTCATTGACAGCGATCTGTACCTCTGAATTGGTTGAAAATCGCAACCATCGTGGAAGTTTTTCTGTTTGGGAACAAATGAAAGTCACATGAAGCTAAAGTACGAGAGTTTGAAGGATTGGGGAAAAATTTCCCTGCGCAAAGCAACTGATTTGGAAGTGCAGATCGCTGTCAATGACTGGTTTTGGAGCCGAGGCGAGAACTTCTACGCGGAGGGCGTCAAGAAGCTGCTGTAATGATACCAGAAATGTCAAAGAGGATGTGGAGACTACGTCAAAAAGTAAGGTAACTACTACCCAGGTAGGAGACAAACCCAGATACCCCCAAACACCGAGTTTCAGGCGGATCCATCGGCAAAAAGTCGAGGTTGCCAATTGTTGACCATTTTGAACTTTAATCGGCGGTCATTTTCAAAAATTAGGGTTTGTTTAAAAATCTAACGTCGAATTCGTTCTTCTCGGGTCAAAATACCCCCAGATACCGAATTTCAGGTGGATCCATTGGCAAAAAATCGAGTTTGTCAAATTTTCGGCCACTTTGAGCCTAAACCGGCGGCCATTTTGAAATTAGGTCTTTTTTAAAAATCTAACGTCAAATTAGTTTTTCTCGTGCCAAGATACCCCCAGATACCGAGTTTCAAGCAAATCCATTTGCAAATAGCAGAAAGTGCCAATTTTCGGCCATTTTGAACTTTGACCGGCCGCCATTTTGAAACGGTTTGAGATAATGACTTCGGGTTTGCGCCAAAAATTTTCTTTTTTTATGCTCTTTTGAACGAGGTATCACAAAGGGGGTCTTCCCATTTGAAAAAAAAAAAGTTAGGGTCCGTAACCCCCCCCCCCCAAGGGGGGCCCCCCAAAATTTGGGAGGGGGTCAGAAAGTAGCTCCCTTTGATCTAGGAACACCCTCCAAGTTTCAAATTTCTACCTCAAATAGGTCAAAAGTTAGAGGGGGGGAGGGGACTTTTCAAACACCCCGTATAAAGGTACCTACTCTAATTTTTACCTCCCTAGCTGGA
>NW_017547282.1:4842303-5001659 GCF_001854935.1 Bemisia tabaci
GGGGGGGGGGGGGGGGGGGGGGATCGGAGCCTTGAAATTCGGATTCTTCAATCCCCTGATTAACCTAGCGATCCCCTGATTTCATGTGAAACTTAAAACCGAGAAGGAACCTCGCACGGTACCGATTCTCAGTGTGCGCTCAATTAGAGTGGTCCCCGCTAATTTGAAAATTGCCGCGTCAATTTGTATATTTTGCCGAGCGCGCCGCCGAATTGGCGGGAACCAATGGGAGTAGAAGTTTCGACCTAGTTTCGACTTGTTGACGATTCAGCGCTGCCAACCTGTCTTTGACAGTGGGATTTACCTCATTTTCCCACCGGGCTCCCTAAAATAAGTATGTCATGCCAATTATGAGGAAGTAAAACGTGTAGCTTATTCAGTTGCAATTTTATGATCATAAGAGAATTATTAGCGTAATCAGTGCTAAATTCCAAGAGGAATTACGAGATAAAAACAAAGAACATGAAAATTCAAGACTTGGTAAGTGCAATTTCAAAAAGCATAAAATGGCAACTCTACCGGCCATGTTCTCCTTCTCCATGTCCATGTTTATTTTGATTTTGCTGCTCCTCGCTTCTTATCAAACCCCGTGAACAAGTTATTTCTACTGTCTGAATTATTCATTCTCAAACGGATAGAGGAAGGTATAATGTAGAATTTAAGACTCAACCCTCCTTTTCTCTCAGTCGCCAACCATCAAATTCATGAGAGTTGTATTCTTTTTTGGTTCATCAACCTAGTTCTCTGGTTTGTCCCCTGCTGACGTGCTGTACCATTTACATTTTACTTTACCGAACGAGAAAATGCCTTCTTATGAACTAGCTCTATTGCTGCGTGTAATGCCGCGGGTAAGTTTATTTTTATAATCAATAAATTCTAATGTATTTTATACTTACATGTACCCATCTTGAGCTTCCTGTAGACCTACAGTCAAGCCTCCTATCGTTCAAACACCGCAGAGCGGTATTGAAAATCACCTGATAGTAGCTGTGTTTATGCGAGCGTTTCATTAGGGGTTGATGTTGTATTCTTACTCTGAATCAAGATATGCACATTGAGCTTTTGTATAAATGCTGTTTCAACAAACGCATTCAACTGATAACAGGCCTGATAGGAACATAGGATTAAGAAGCATATTGTATTTTATAATTTGCATAAAAAATGAAGTCCAAATGTGATTGAAGTGTTTATTCCTCTTCCAAACGCCACTTGTCCGTAGCCTCACCTGCAGGATTTGCTTCAAGTCAAGGCTGTATTTACGCACACTTTTTAATCAGGAATTCAACCAGAATTTGTGAGGTATCAATAAGAATGAAGGGCTGGATGAACTTCAAGTTTGCCTGTTGAATCTGCATTTTGCAACTTGCATCATTAGTTGCGCAATGATAATGCCTACATGAAATTTTTCTGTGTGGTTCTCTTCTCAGCATATCCTAAGTCACCATACATTCTACTCTCCAATTTGCTGTACGCAACTGAAATGGTGTGACCTGAGGAAAGTTTCAAGTTTAGATTCTTTGAGATATTTAATCCTAAGTCTTATTTAAATCGTGTCGAGACAAAAGTAACAGGAAGGATGGATCGTATTTATTCAACAAATGTAACCTACTTCCGAGACTGTCAATGAATTATCAAATATAGGCAGACTAGAACTAGAGACCCTCACATGTAAGATTTGGTATTCTCTGAAATTTGACAAGAGTCTACTCTCTAGATGGAGTCGGTTTCGGTGAGATCTTGTCTCTGCGCGTTCAGCGCTGCAGCGTTATCAATGGCCAAATAAAAGAAGAAAAAAGTTCACTTGAAATAGGTGGAATAACATGGCAACAGGATAAAATGAATTTCTTAGGTACTTACCGTCTATTTCTTTCCTCCTCTTTTTTTATTTTTTTATTATTATTCTTATTCTTTCTCCGTCAAGTAAATATTTTTTCTTTCTCTACTATTTTTCTCCTTTTTTCTCTCTCCCTCTTTTCCCCCCTCTTTCTTTCGCCTTTTTTCTTTTTGTTTTCCATCAATCCAGTGTGAGTTGGTGGTCTCAAATTCTTGAAAAGGGATTCAAGTGTTCAGTGAACTTGTGTTGTGACTCACACTCTGGTTAAAAGTTTGTCAAAATTCAATTAAATGTACACTCTTGGGGAAAGCATAACAATTGAACATTGCACTTGTAATAATATTAATCAATAATTTTATTCTATTCAGGAAGAAATCGTTTCAAGTTTAAAACGTGTATCATCACAGATTTTCAACACTGGTGGTTTCATCCGCAAAATCCAAAATATTGGTCTACAACCAACACCATACAAAATGTCTGCTGAATACGGTCCTCACAGGGAAGCAAAGTAAGTTTGAAAAGTTGCCTCATAAATTTTACATAACCAGATTGCCCACTGTGGCAGAATACCTTTTCAAATTACTGAATAAAATTTCTTCTGATGATGAAAGCAAATAAAAAGGAAAAATATAAATGTTGACATTCCAAATTTTTGCAGTATTATTTTTAACAGGGTAAAGAAAATCTCCTATATCAAGATAATCTCTCCTCTCTCAATGTGACAAGATATGTGCATAATAACGAATCGAGGTAAAAGATTTTTGATATTTGCCACAGGCAAACGAGAACTTCGGCAGGAAAAAAAAAACTTTTCAATCCTTGAGTCCTAAATTTGGTTAGGTACTCTAATTTTTTACATTTTCAGCAAATTCTATAAATTAAGAAAATTATATATTGGCTAAAAATGAAAAATTAATTCAGTGTGTTGTTGTTCTTCGAGAAGGTTTTCCTCTCCAAAGTAAATTTTGATACAAATTAGTAGGAGGAGATAAGATAATAGTTGGATTCTTCATACTCCGCATTCTTATAATCTGTCCTTTGTGAAGGAGTGACTGAAGTTGGTTAGTTGTACCTCAGGGATGAGGTGCTGGATTTGGATTAAAAGCATTTGAATAACTTGTTTTGAAAAGTGCCCAAGTCAAGGAGGGGGGGGGGATTCCCAGAGACATAGCAAAATTGGATTCAGCCAAAAACCAGCACATGTTATCTCAAACAGAAAAAGAGTCTGTGTAGCCAGAAGTATGGAACTTTTCAGGCCTTCATCAGTCCAATATGAATACCTACCGCATAGATTGCGTTCTTTCAAAACAAGCAAGAATTCATGCCTATCTTTGCAATGTAGGTATGAAATGTAATTTTTGTAATGTCATAAAAGGAAAGAATAAGAGATACCCATGGCCAAAAAAACAAATTTTTTGTAATGAAACGGAATTTTCATTCTTTTGTGAGTTGGGAAGTTTTTGAAACTAGATATTCCTTGAAGAATCAAGGCATTGAAAGAATTGTGAACAAAGAATTTATATGTAACGACTTCGATCTGCAAATTGTAGTTTTGCAAAGCACTGGTCTAAGATATGTGGATTTTGTTTATCTTTTTAGATACCTACTAAGATGCAAAAATAAAAAAAATATTTCTAACTGCATTTCCAGGGTGTCCAGTAGACACAAATTGTAGAAGAAGAATCATGCTTTTCATTTTATTTTTTCCTAACAAATTTTTACCTAATGTTCAACCGAATATTTGATTAATGTTGGTTTTCTTTCATTTGTGTTATCGTCTGAAATGTAATTTTTGTACTATCAATTTTTAAAAGTGCAATCTCCATTTAAAAGAAAAAAATTTCTAATACCTATTTAATGCATCCCAACCTTCTTTTTCAGTTACTTTGTTGTTGAATTTGAAGTAGCTCCGCACCATTTACTTCCATTAAAGAGAATTTACGAAAGAGACGTTGATATTATAAGGTCGAATATTTTTAAGGTTAAAGATCCTGCGGAAGAGTCTCATTCTTGCACTTTGGATGATGAGCTGAAACCTCCTGCATACCGGTATATATTCTTAAAATACCTTTTATTTGTCATTCTAAAAAGTGCAATCTTCTTGCAATGCATTTTTATCATAAGACATCCTCGTTGTTGCAAATGATCATTCAGAGATAAATATTTCTCTTCAAAATGTCTTTAATGCTTTCTTCTGGATATTTTAAGAATTCAATAGTCATATTACTTACATTCTTGATAAATGATTTGCCAGAGCCGACTCTCTTACCCCCCTCCCAGATGATCGACGCAGCAATTGAAATGTTGGTTAACATGCCTTTTTCATGGTTTTTTGCTTTTTCTGCTCAAGATTTGTCTACAAAATCAATTTTGAATTTGTTCCTGGCAATGATTTTCTTTTAAATTTTTTATCACCATTTGACCTGATACTTTCAAACAAGAAAACTTACCTTTGCTTTACTATTTGGAAAGTTAGACAAAAAATGCTCTCCTGTATCCCGAAGATTAGATTGCTAGCAGTTATGTTCATGATTATGTCCATGGAGAGTGTAAAGTTACATTATAATTTGGATTTCTTAAGCATTGAACAGCTAATTCTTAACATTGATGGACAAAGAGAACAAATGGTAAATGGATTGATCCCATCGGTTAAAATGGATGGTTATCATAGACTACGATGGAAAATGGTGGCTAACTAACGAAAATTCACGGGAGACCCTAGTCCATCATTTCCCCCCTTAGTCTATAACAACCACTTGTTTCAACTGATAGGATAGCTCAGTTTTTTTTTGTCTGCTTCGTCTATCGCGTTGTATATCAATTTTAATCATCATTCCACAGATTAGAATTTTAAACTACTTTTTATCATATCAATTTTTTTGTACCACAAATTTTAAACTACCGTTACTCCCATTTGCCTCGGCATTTTTGAGTGGTAATTTGTATTATAATTGTAGAATACTCTTCCATGCCCTGGTATTGACAGCTCAATTGGACTGCGTTCAGCAGAAAGGAACCAAGCCACATCAGCTATCGCCAAATTTAACTGGGGAATTTAATTTTTTTCATGAGAATGTTTGTGCTGATTCCTTTGAAAATTTACAAGAATTTGCCTCGTACTATGCAGAAAATTCACCGAAATTTGCGCCAAAATCCGCACAGCCGTTTTCATGTAAGATACTAAATGGCCCAATTAAATTTAGCAATAGCTGATGTGGCTTGATTCCTTTCTGCTTAACGCGGTTAAAGTTTGAGTTGCTAAGTTTGGGCTAGGATCTCTTTTCTTTTGGGCAATCACAAATATTTCCTCATATCATACCAGGATCTGCTGAGAAAAGTACTTTCCCAATTGAATCAAGTTATGCAACAGAAGAAAATTTCTAAAAACCTAAGAGTTCTGGCGTCCTTTCCTAATGATGGCTCAAAAGATTCAATCAATTATACAATTTTTGAATAAAAAAGTAGGAAGTTTCTTTCACTAGTTTACTTCAGTGTTTTAACTTCTCCATGGATTCTCTCTGTTGTAGGAAAGAAGTTCAAGATATGATTGCAGCGTCTCTTAAAGTGAAAAATTGGAAACCAAAAAGTGCATGGCTACCCAATACTGGTTTGCATTACTATCCTTTCCAAAGATAAAATGCTTTCAGCTGTTCTCTGCTCTCCCAGAGAGTTGGTGAGTTTTTTTCTTTCTTTCCATTTTATAGACAAGCTCTTACTAATTTCATTTTTTAAGTTAGGTAATATCAAATGCTCAATTTCCAGTCATCAACACAGAGCTTAATAGGATCCTGTAGTTATGGTTACGACTTTAGTTAGTCTATTATGACAGTTTTAAATTTTTAAGGACTTCATGAGATTTTTGATCAGGGTGAGTGTCGTGTGCTGGGACTCAATATCACCAGGATTTTATCTCGAGTGAGGATTGGTATTCATCACTGAGAAGTTATCCATAACTTCTTGAGGATTGTTTTCAATCATCCCAGTTTTGGGCCAGCTTTTCTAGCTTTTGCATTGGGCAGTGTAGCTAAAAGCAAATATAGGAACCATCAGTATCACTATAACAGGTGCGATCAACAAAGAGTTAAGAGATCCCAGTTCAATCCCTCCTTTTTTTCAACACCAGTGCTTGCTATATTGTTCATTTATTTGTTTCAATTCTTACACTTTGATGTCAGGTTAAAATATTGTTGAAATAATGGCTTTATTCAACAGCATTTATGTTTTAATTTGCAGGTAGTGTTAAGAAAAATCGAGTTTGTCACCCGTTGAGCATGATCTAAGTTACCTCTTGACTATCAAGTGTAAATCAGTCATACTTTGCTTGACTGATAGAAAGTATTTGTTGAGTTCTTAGTCGGAATGTCAGTCAGAAGTTGGATTGAGCTTTCTATAAATCAAGGAATCAGCATGCAGCTGAGTATTTAACTGTATTCAATGTATTCGCTGGATTCTCATGTAGTTATTTCAAGACATTTGTACAATAAATTATAATGATCTTTGTAGCTGAGTGTTTACTTTTAAAGTCTCCGGATTAAAGAAGAAGCTAAATTTTTGTGGCATCCCTTCTAAATGAGAATAATTAGGAATCATTCTGGTATTAAAATCATCTTCTAATCCTATTCTAAACTACCTAATCAAAAACGTTTCGGCCAAATCATGCTCTCAATTTTCAGGGATGTTTCAAGGGTGCCCTTAAAAGCACATTTAATTATTGAAAGTAGAGTTACATGCAAATTTTAAGTTAAAAATGAGTTAGGAGGGTGGAAAATAACATCAAGAAGAATGCTAATCATCAAATAATAGGTGCTCATTTATTTTCAAAAGATAAAAATTTGATCTAGGAATTATAAGCACGATAAGAATATCATACTTTAATAAATAAGTAAATAAATAAATTAATAATCATAGAGTTCACTTTTGGTCAAGTAAAATAGGTAATAACAACAACAACAAAAATGGTATAGAATTACTCCAAAAGATTGGCTTACCGTGAAAATGGATTTGTTTGGCAAATTCCTCTTTAAATCTAACTTCAAAAGACAAGTACTCAAATATTGTAATTTTTATTTGGATACATGTACGTAAAGAAAGTCTATCAGCAAAGGATTTCCTAAGTAGATGAACCTCCTTTGAATAAATGTGTCAATTAATTTTCTTTTTAACTTTTTTAATCTATATCCCAATTAGATTTTTTCTCTTTCATGATTTTTCTGTTTTTGAAAAAAATTTCTGTCACCCTTTTCCTTCCCTTTTTTTCAATTAAGTACTGTAAGTATGTTCTTGCAGATTTTTTTTTTCAAAGCACGAAACCCGGACTACATAATTTCATGCTGCAAGTAGTTTTCTTCTAGAAGGGAATTTAAATCATACTAGACTTTAAATCTAAAGCTGAAGTACTTGTAGAACATCAAAAGATATTGATTTTGATGTGATGAATCATCGAAAAATTTGAACGAACATTTTAGTTAAGTTTTGGAATCAGCGGGTAATTAAATGCAGTGAACAAGGGCGTTGGAAGAATTTACATATGTCTGGTATTTCCAAAATTGATTCCACTTTGATTAGCTCCTTTGTTGCTACCGTACTGCAAGCTAATGATTCCTTGGCCAGCCTTCAATTGTTCTTCAGAGAAATTCCTGACATTCTTATCAGCTTCCTTCGGTCCAATACTTGGTTTTCCGAATTGATGGCCCTGAAAAAAGCAACGCACAATCATTACTAAGCACTTAGTTCTGTTTGATCAAATCAATCCAATTTAATTGAAGTGTGGAGTGTAGCTGTAGAATATCATAGAAGCCATACCCACAAATATTGAGCTAAACCTTAGCAACTGTGTTGCAGGTAAAACTAGAGAAGCACTAGTTTTGATTTGCCTCAATGCAGATTTTTTTTTTTTACCAATTTCGAAGATTTTTAATTCTCTCTAAAATCAAAGAAGTCTATCCATTGTGGTCCATCTCTAGTTACAGCGATTGTGACTTACATTTTTGTAGACACCAGAGGCTAATTTTTGATTGGAAAAAAAATGCTATGCTCAATAATTGGAAACGGTTTTTTTCATTACAATACGATGTGACAGAAGATTTCCGAAATTGTAAACTGAGGTATGCTTTCTCCTAATGCCCTCACAAATAGGTATCAATAGTAAAACTGCAAAACCACATGTCTTGATTAGGGGCTGTTCATAAAGCATGGAGGCATTTTGGCTGAGTATGTGACCCCCTTTCTTCCTGTAAGGCACCTCTAAGACCCTCCTGATGAATTATGTAAGTAAGACCTGCTTGACCCTCCCTAAATTTTCAGAAATAACAAGAAAGTGCGAAAAATAGCTGAAAAAATTTATCCATTGAAAAATAATATCTTTATTTGAGGGGGTGGCTTATCTAAGACTGCACTTTGCAACACCCCCCCTCCCCCTTCGTATCCATCTTCTGTTTTGAAAGTCTTTCTGGTAATATAATTTATACAAAATGATAACTCATCATTTTATCCAACGTTTGAAATAAGCTTCATACTGTGATAGATAAGGCATACTTAAATAATTGATTATTTTAATAGGTCATCGGCTTGAACTCATCTCGACCATGTCAATTATTTTTGCTAATCACAAATATCTAATAATATGCATGGACGGTCAAGTAGCTGTGTGCCTCCAACTTATCGATTGTCAGACTATGAAGTCACAATATAGGTATAGGCATTATAGGTATACCATCGATCCGCATGGGTGCAGCTTTCCTGTCATTTTTTAAGATTTTGAAGGGTAGTTTTTCATGGTAACATGTTAGTTTTAATTTTGTCTCTTTTTTTCTTTGCTCTTTTAAGAACATTTTCTGAAAACTCTTTGTAAAAAATATTCGATAATATAGGACTGGAAATTTTTAAACATCCCATTCGAGATCTGTGGTTTTGTGGCTTGACCTTTGGTATGCTTTCTAACATTAAAATGAGGCATAATGACATTGATGACACCTATTTTAATGACGAAATTCCATCTAGAAAATGTGAGGGATTTTTAAGAATTAAAAATGCGAAGAAAGAATGACGTACGTGATCTTAACAACTTGCGTATCACTCACGCGATTTTCAAAACAAATGCATCACTTACGTGCTGTTTGAAATGTAACTGTCAGTATTGCTCTTTTTGTCATAATCGCGTCACCTACTTACGTTTAATTTTGAATCAGAACGTATGAAACATAAACTTGAAGCGACTTAGGCGCTTTTTGACAAAAATGAATAGGTACGCATTGTAAACAGCGGATGATTTATGACGTTTCAAAGAGAGCACGCCACTGAGGCAGCTTTAGAAAAAAGAGGGACAGTTATAGGACCTTTTAGTATACTGCCGTGCAACGCAAAAACGCCGTAAACGCCATTTTACATTTTTTGGAAACAACGTATCATAGCAAAAAAACTTGTGTACCTTGGGACAATATTTTCACGGAATTCTGTCGCAAATCCTATCAAGAACTTAATTTGAAAATTTGAGGTGCATGGGTAAGACAGTTTTTATGATATGAAGTGTTAAGTTCCAAAAAACGAGGGAAAATATTGATGGATTTACGGCGTTCTTGCTTAGCATGGCAGTATAAGGGTGTCAAGCCCAGCCCAGCATATTGGTTAGAAGATGAAACATGTCTGAGTCCAAATCTTAAAATATCTAAGTATCACATGAAATGAAAAACAACAGTTCCTGATCTATTCCAATGCAACCTTATCGATGGATCAAAGATCGATCGACATGCGCGATAAATCGACGCTCGGTGTGCGCATTTCTTTAGCATGTCTTGTTTTCCACCAACAAAGCCGATAGACACAAGTGCGCCCCTCATCCGTCAATAGAGATTTTTCGCAGGGACTCACCTTCCTGCCGAGAGATTGGAGACAGGTCACAACTGAGTTAAGATTTTGCCGTTCCCACAGGTCAACGGTTTGGAATGTCTCCTGAGCTGGGACGCCCATCTCAGTAGCAGTTTTCAAGAAGTTGTTAATATTCTCCATGCATTTGAAGGCCATTGTGCTCTCATTTATCTTCTTAACTGAACCTGGCTGCAGTGCGTTGACCAATCTGTTGAGCAGAAGATCATTTAGTAAAAAGAAGATTTAAATTGATACATACTTACATGGCCCTTTTAAAAGTAAAAGCATTCAGTATAAACTTGTTTACAAGATGTGTTCTGCCGTGCTAAGGAAAAACGCCGTATGAGCCTTCAGTTGTTGCCATATTTTCTTTAATAACCAACGAATTTACTAGGAAAATTCAGAATACTTTTCTTCCAATTTTTCAGGCAATTTTGTTCCCAGTTTAATCTAAAATATCGGAAAATTTTAAGAAAAAATACGCATAACTTTCTTCAAAAATACATTTTTTATTCAAGGAAACTCGGCAACTCTTGCACTTTCATACGGCGTTCTTCTTCAGCACGGCAGTGTTGATTTATTTTGCGAGGAAAGATCTGTACTTGTAAAGGATGCCTGGCGTTCTTAATACGTTCAATTTCGTATAATAAAATTTCGTATAATGTGCAACACCTCTGTTGTGAAATAGTTGCTCCAGGCGCCGCCGCACGGCGGGCGGGCGGCCAGCTCGAAACGCGCATTGGCGCCTACAAACCTAAGTGGATACTTCAAGCATTGTGCAATGCGTGAAGTATCCACTTAGGTTTGTAGGCGCCAGTGAGCCTCTCGCGCTGGTAGCACGCCGCTCCGCTCTGTTCGGCTTTAATATTTGTACTCGCATAGTCAACGTTTTTTAACTCATGATTTTGAAATGTTGGCACACTCTGCATTGATTATTCTCATTTAAATTGATGGGGGAAAAATATGTATCAATTTATCAAAGGAGAATAATAATAGAATGTGTGTTTTTTAAATATTGGTGGTTCCGTGTCAAATTTAATGATTTCCAAAGAACTTTAATTTTTTCTTTTACATTTTGTGCTTTTATTGTGCTGCAGCGAGGTGCACGCGCAACGAAACGCTCAAAATTTGATGCATATGACTCTAGAAGATCAATGTATAAATGGGTTAACACTAAAGATTGCGTGTTTCTTGGTTTTTTTCCTCTTTTATTCATTTTTGCAGTTTCTGTCGGCACAACTGCGGCTCATTGAGATTAATGTCGCTTGGAAAAGGTTTTACAAATATTTGTCACGTTTTAAAAATAAAAATGTTTTCAAAATGAAGTAAAAATTTCGTAAAGAAAAAATAAAAAAAAAGTACCCATACATATATAAGGTATATTGTACATTCAATATTTTAAGGATAGAAATAAAACCAAATATTCACCAATGACAATTTAAAAAGATGATTCAAAAGGAGAAAGTAATAATATTTCATTTAGAAAATGAGCAACCATAACAACACCTCCTTCTCTCTCACTTTCTCATTTCCATATTGTCAATATAATTTTACATACCGACTAAAATATTAAGCTTGGACCAAGTTACTGTTGCTTATTTTACGTGTGGGCGTAAACTACTGAACAAAAAAGGTGCGCGGACAAAAAATCGTCGACAAAATGTTCTGAAACCGTATCAATGCATGTCGTATGATAATTTAGTAAATTTTAAAACAATTTTACAATAATTGCGCTTGCAAATGCTTGCTTACTATCAGTCCTTCATGCAGGAGCTGGAGGCACTTAGAACTCTGGTGCACCCCGTAGAGCCGCGTTTTGTTCAATTCTATGGATCACGCTGAGCGTAGACACGTTTATCTACGCGCATTCATTCGGCTCAGCATGCAACAAAGACAACACTGCTCGCAAAGTTTGTTTACGTTTCGCAATCTCCAGTCATACCGATTTTTACCTTCAAGCACCCATTCTTCGAGGTCGCACCAATAATTTCTGGCACGATTTCGCGATAGAACATGAACATCGAATTCTTCGACTTCAAAAGAACGCTGCATGGATGTACCTACACCGACTAATGACTTTTCCATAAAGACATTGAGAAACGTTGCGCACTGGCGAAAAAGTTTGAAAAACAAAAATATTTAAGTGCGGCCTAATTTGAATGAGCTAAGAGAGAGATTCGATAGCCGTTGGATCAACGTTTCTGGATTTTATTTTTTGTTTGTAAAAATCCTCACAGATCATCTCGCTAAAATGTGTCACATTCTCGTGCACCAAAGTTGACCAAAAAACGTTCAGATTATCCTGCCCGGGAATACGTTCAGAGTAATAGATATTGCAAACCTTTTTGTCTTCCGTTTTACGATATTCACTTCTTGAATTAGGTATATCGAAGTTTTCGGTAAAATTTTGCAAACTAATACCAGGCGTAATACTGTGTGACGACTTTCGAGGACTTTTGGAAAAAAAGAAGAAGAAGAAGTCCTAAAATTTAAACATTTACAAGAAATGACATACACGTAGGATTTTCGCTTCTATAGACATGCCCAATTTTCGGTGTTTTTGAGTAGTTCTTGCACTACACCTAATGATGAAATTTTGTCGACAAAAATACGCAAAAACTCATTCTTCACTGTTTTTGACATGCTAGGTTTTAATATCGACCGATTTGCTTGTAGACGCATTGAGAACTGTGCCCCTGAAAAGTGATGTGTGTCATTTTATTCTAATACAGGGTGATCCAAACGCCCTGGACCAACCCTATGACCCTTACCGAAGGTTTTTGCTCATCTTCATAATAACCCTCCTAAAATTTTGGGGACCCGGAGGTCATTTATTTTGGTCAAGGGGCACACCAGAAAACTCAAGCGCCCATCTCAAGTTGCTCAAAAGGTACAGGGGTGATGCCTGGTGCTGTTGGTGCGGGATCATCCTGTATAGACGGCAGTGAAGTAGTAGGCTTTGTAATTAGTATCGTTTGAATCGGATTCGATTCGGGAATCCTCTAAGTGACGTCATAACTGACAACGTTCAAACACCAAGTAGTGACCAACAGGACTGACCCATTTGACAACGCATAAATAAGCCTGTAATTCAACCTTAGGCGGTGCTAAGCACCGTGAAAATTGAGAGCAGCAGATAGGATGACACGCATACGTTACGTCATGGGGTATTCTCTGTGCTGCTCTCTGAGGAGTTCCTCGAGGGACAAAATTCATAGTGTTCCGATTAAATCTGCTAGCCCTTCTACCGCTGTAATACTGCCGTGCTAAGGAAAAACGCCGTATGATCATTCGAGAGTTGCCAAATTTCCTCCGGTGAAATGTTCGTTTTTTTTTAGAAAAATTATCAATATTTTTCCTCCCAATTTTCAGACTTTTTACATCAAATTACAAACAAAATGATCTGAGATGATGGAAGAAAAATATTCACAAATTCTCTTGAAAACTAGTGATTTTTGAAGGGGAATTTGGCAACGCCTGAAGGCTCATACGTCGTGTTACCTTAGGACGGCAGCATAGGAAGAACGTCGTATCCGAGTAGCATTTTCCGAAGGAAAATTCACGATATTTTGGAATTGAGTTGCGATATTTTTACAATTTTTGGGCGATAAAATCAATAGGATTATTAACACCCGGGCGATCATCGTGTCGCTATTTTATCTTTATGAAATCGCGTTCGATAAAATCGAAATTTTGTCTGAATTCATCACGATTTTTTGCAGTAGGTAATGTTGCGATAAATTGACGTCGATAAAATCGCGATTTTATGCATGCGATGAAATCGTAATTCATCGCTATTTTTCATCCAATAATACTGCAATAAATCTACCTCGATAAAATCGCAATACATTCTCCGATCAAATCGCACCTTATCGCGTTCACTGCTCCTTGGGTATAAGCATTCGAGCATTGTCCGAAGCCCAATGAAGCGCTCGTTTTACGACGGGTGCGACGAAAATTTCATGTCCGACCTCTCCAATTGAGTCGGTCCACTGTGCGACGTCCAGCTCAAGGAGCAGCATAAGTGTGTATTTTTGGAATAGGCAACTATTCGAGCTCCTCGGTATGTTTGTTGCCTATGCGGCGAAATTGAAGGCGAACCGTAAATGGACGATATCTGTCAATATGTTAATGCAGGGTCGATTGTTTAAGCGAGATCAATGTATGTTTCTTGAATATATTCAATACTATAGATTTCTTTCTATTCGCGTGCTTCCCGGTATCTTTTTATTGCCTATCTAGCGAAACTGAAGGCGAAGCTCAGGTGAGCATTGCCTACGATTTGGTTAGCAGCATCCTTCATCGGTTCAATCGAGGTTGATGGAGCAATTGAGAGGTGTGTCTTTTGAATGATAATTCGTGCTCTTCGATACGTTGGTTGCCTATGCGGAAAAATTGAAGGCGAGATTCAAGAGACCGATATCTATCAATTAAATCTAGCATCTTTTATTTCATTCGTTCGGTCAAAGCATGCAGGATGACATTTTTGAATAGCTTTCTATTCACGCTCCTCGGTACTTAAACTTTTATTTGCTCTTTACCTTATTCCTCCTTCTTTCCTCAACTTTCTTCTGTCCTCTCATTTTTGCGCCCCTCTCTTAATGTGTTGGCGCCACCCACTTATCATGCGCTACCTTTGATCGGGGTCTGTTGCCGATTGTTCAACTTGATAGACAAAGCTATAGACAAAGAAGACATAGGAAGTATGGAGCGATCCTATCGCGGTTGAAATGGTGAATGGGCGGTTCTTATAGACTATGGGGATAAATGTTGGACCAACCATTAAGGTCTCTCGTGGGTTGCCGTTAGGTAGTCTATTGCCTGCCTCCGTTGTCAATTGCAACCACCCACTTCCGCCAATAGGATCCTTCCGTATCCCTTCTGTCTTCTTTGTCTGTAGCTTTGTCTACCAATTTCAACGATCAGCCCCTGCAGGGCCACTGTTTCGGAAAAGTTGATCAATTCTGACGGACAGTTGGACGTATTTATGCTAAAAGGATCTATGTTGCACCAGTGGCGTGGCGTGCTTTGCGATTTATCGATTGTTATGCCATTTAAACCTATGGAAAAGGATCGATAAACAGGGTGTTCGCAGCGAACACCTTAATAATCGATTCTTTACCATAGGTTTAAATGGCATAGCAATCGATACATCGCAATTCACGCCACGCCACTGTGTTGCACGCAAAGCCTATGCACATACTTCTTTTTAGCTTAAATAGGCACGTCCAGTTATAACTGACCACACAAGTAGAACACAGCGGTTTAAAATGGGTTAAAAAGCTTCTAATGACTTTCAGTTTGAACGAATGTTCTTTTTAGAGTTGTTCTTATAAAAATTATTGAAATAAAGTTTCAAAAATTGGAAAATTGTCGCGCCATTTTCTGTTCGTCGCAAAATCCGTTACCTACATTTTCAGAAAGGACTAACAATAAGTACAATTTTAGCGATTCGCAAGATTTGACAACCGGGTTTTTTTATTAACTAAAGACCTTTGTTCCAGTCTTGTTGTTTCCCTCATAAAAATAATAACCGTAGCCGCTTAACGCGCTTCGGTCATAGAATTTCCATGTCGAACTCGTAAACTTCGATCACTAATAGTTGATTGTCAGGTAGGTCCCGAACTACACCGAATTAGCAAATGGTTTTTCAGAAAACCAGCGGCAGACGCTATGATGAACTCCGAGGTACAGGGATTGATGCATTACATGACTCTGTTACTCAGTTTTTATAGATCGTACATAGTTTCTGTCGGTTGTGATTCTTGGTAGTGAGCAATTTTGTTCTTCCGTTACTTAATTAAATTCGTTGAGAATAATCGATTCTAGATAAGACAGTCTGCCTTGATAAATAACAACTGTCTTGTATATGAAAACGATGGCTAAATTCTGAATAAACGTAACTTAACGACAGCATTTCAAAATTCATGTTTATAGTCCAGGCGCCTGGTAAGTCTACCTGGAATTTTGGGTACACAGCGATTTTTTTGGCCTACTTTATGTTTTTTGGGTCGCTGAATCCGAATCTGAAGTTTCCGCACGCGTATCTGGTGAGCATTTTCCGCTATTTTGAAAAAATGGCCTAAAAAGGCCTTTTTTTGCGGTTTTTTTGATATAGCGGCTACGGATGAGGAAAAGTCCCGGATTTAGCTAATGTTTTGAATAGCTGACATAATTTGGAAGAAAATGGTGTATACATATGTTAGGTTTGCTTAAAAATTGAGGAAGATACAGCATCGTGAACATCGCGCCCATTCACGTTTTCGCGGCGCACCCGTTAACGCGTGATCCGGCTCGCCGCGGTCAGCTAAGGACCGAAGCCTTCCAAAGTTCCGAGATCCGAGATTCCTCAATTTTTGAGCAAACCTAGCATATTTATACACCATTTTCTTCCAAATTTTGTCAGCTATTCCAAACATTAGCTAAATCCGGGACTTTTCCTCATCTGCAGCCGCTATATCAAAAAAACCGCAAAAAAAGGCCTTTATAGGCCATTTTTTCAAAATAGCGGAAAATGCTCACCAGATACGCGTGCGGAAACTTCAGATTCGGATTCAGCGACCCAAAAAACATAAAGTAAGCCAAAAAAATCGCTGTGTACCCAAAATTCCAGGTAGCCTCATTTTGAGCTACCAGGCGCCTGGACTATTATATTTCTTTTTTTTTTAAAGAAAAACTAACAAAAATTATGGCTCGATATTTTCGCGAAAAAATCGTAAAAGGGTAAAGAATAATAAAAAAAGTTTAAAAGAACCATACCTAGTTGTTTTACTCTTTCCGAAAATAAAACTTTAAAAGGACGCCGCATTTCAAGACGAAACATGTTTTTAGAGTTCATTGATCGACTTATTGAAACTAGGGGGCTACGGCTCTTGGACGTCACGCGCAGTCTAACCCTATGAGATGGCACAACAAAATTTATAAAGAATATTTTTGAAATGTTGAGGCAAAATCTCGCTAAACTTTTTGATGAACCTAGATGCTTGATGCTATGATGCTTTTAGAAAGATAAGTCCCCGCATCTTTTTTTTTATGTATTCTGAGAGCTCCATAAAGCCTAAGATAGCCGCACCCTGGTAAAAGTTGGCGATAGGAACTGCGTTTCAAAATACCATAGGAGTTCTTATAGCCGACTGAAGAAGGCGATAGAAAATCATATAGCTGGCTGTAGAAAGTTTAAAAATCATACGGCCGGGCTACACGAAGCGATAAAAAATTATACAGCCGGGCTATAATTCCTATCGCCGGGCTTTACACTTTATCGCCTGGCTGTTGCTTTTTCGCCATCGGCTATAAAAGGCTATAAGACATTGTGTAGAAATTCGTGTGCTTTGTAAATCCTTAAGTTTGTACGGAATAACCGTAATATTTACAAAACGCACATTATATTTTCCTTTACTACATATTTTTTTTTTTCATCAATTAAAATGAGAATAATCTATACAGAGTGTGCAAAAATTTCAAAGTTATGAGTTGATAAACGCTGACTCCACGATTGAATGATTAAATATTAGAGTCTAATACAAAGCGGAGCGGCGGCGTCCTGGCGCCTGCAAACCTAACAGGGAATTGTCTAGTTACCTTTATTTCCTTTCTAGAATGGGTTTGACGGCTCAAACAACACATTTTGCCTGGAAACTGTTTCAAATTATGTCTTCATCCATATTCTCAGGATAACTAATTTCCGCACCTCTCAGGAAATTTTACCAAAATTTGACAGGGAAATCAGGAACCTATCCCTGTTAGGTTTGTAGGCGCCAAGCGCGTTTCGCGCTGGCTGCCCGCCCGCCGCAGCGTACCACGGCGTTTGAAGCAACTATTTCACACCAGAGGTATTGCACAGTATCATACGAAATTGAAGGCTCTCCAACATATTAGGAATGACAGGCATCCTTCATAAGTGCGGAGCTTTCCTCGCAAAATAAATCAAGATACTACGTCCCAAAAAGAGAGCGGTAGGTAGTCCAAAAACTCACTAAGTCCTAGCATCCGTATAATCAGTAACGATTAGCATACACTTTATCGCTAGGCTGTTGCTTAGTCGCCATCGGCTATAAAAGGCTATAAGAAATTGTGTTGCCGGCTATAGAAGCTATTGGAAATCTTACAGCCGGCTGTAGGTCTATGGTATTTTGGAACACAGATTCTACTGCCAATTTTTACCAGGGCAGTCAGGGAATAATACCGGGAAAATCGGGAAATGTTAGGGGAAAATTGTCTAGTTACCTTTATTTCCTTTCTAGAATGGGTTTGACGGCTCAAACAACACATTTTGCCTGGAAACTGTTTCAAATTATGTCTTCATCCATATTCTCAGGATAACTAATTTCCGCACCTCTCAGGAAATTTTACCAAAATTTGACAGGGAAATCAGGGAAATGTCAGGGAATTTCATTCTCGAAATTCTGTGTCAACCCTGAATAGGTGAGCCAATCAGAAGGGGATCTTCCAATGACCATGCTCTCCCCGTAAAGGTACGAGCGAACGGGCAGGTTAAAACTTATTTTTGCGCCTGGTCGCTTGGTTAAATTCGTCTCGCGCGCCGCCTGTTGAGCCGTAGCTTATGAAGAGAAGGGCAAAGCGACGACTTCCAGCGAAGATGACATCACCACCTCCTTCTCAAACAATGACTTGAGTCGAATACTGGTCGAGGTCACCGCGAAATTCGTCACGTCTGCTTATCAAATATTGTGCGAATAGTCTGCCTGAAAGCCTGCCTGTCATGCAGTCACGTCTCGCGTACCTCCCTCTAGAAATCCCCGGAATTTCGTCAATCTAACGGAATTTCGGACCTAACGAATGCAGCGAAAACAGTTTATCTCACGTTAATTTCGCAAAAGCAGTGCCACGCAGAGAATGGTTCAGCTCCAAAATTACTTTAGTTTTTAAAATTGGGATGAAATAAGAGAAGCAGAGAAAGAAGACCAATAAAGAGGAAGGATAATATAAAATGAGGGAGCTAATTACCGCATAAGTTTTCGCGTAAATAAAAAGTTTTTAAGGATAATAATGATGAGTGATCAGGAAAGCTTGAAGTATGGTGAATCAGGTGTGCTCGGTGTAGTATAGGAGGAAGAGGTAGAGAAGAGAAAATTGGGGAGGATGAGATAGGGAGGGTGAAAAACATATGAGTGAGATGGAATATAGCATCCACCCTAATCCAGCCATGAGTGGAACTAGAAATTTTTTGTGGGGTGGGTAGAAGGGTGCTTCATCAAAAAGGGTCGGGAGAGGGCAAAGAAACCTTGAAAAGCGAATTTGAAGGTATTTACTAGGCTCTATAGAGAACTCGAAAGACCTTCCTCGGAAATGTTTGAAAATAAGGCCAGCTTATGAGCAATTTTGAGGTGTTTCTACAGGTATAGAACGCTCTATTGTGGGCTGATTGTTGAAATTGGTAGACAGAGCCATAGACAAAGAGGACAAAACGGGTACGGAGGGATCCTATTGGTGGAAGCCGGTGGGTTCAATGAAGAAAGGAGGTAGGTAATAGACTAACTATCGGTAACCCACGATAGACCCTATAATTTACCCTAAATACCCCTATTTACCCCTTAATTTACCTTAGTCCATAATTTACCCCCTTCGTCTATGAGAACCACCCATTCGCCATTTCAACCAACAGGAATGTTCCATACTCCCTATGTCTTCTTTGCCCATAGCTCTGTCTATAAATTTCAACAATCAGCCCGTTGCTTATTTAAAAAGGACCTTAGTCGACATAAACTTAAAGTTAAATTAATTTACCATGGTACAGAGTGTGCCACAAACAATGGGCCAATTGCGCTGGTAACAGAATCGTGTTTGGATGCTTGAGTCTTGTAGACTGGCTAAAAATAAATGGATCTGTCCCGACAGCAGCTTTTTACAAATATTAACCGAGATATCGTCCATTGAAAAGTCGGGTTTTTAACGTCATTCACTGCGGTAGTGCATAACATGGTATGTAGTTATGTACTACCGCGGTGAATGACGCCATCAACCGAGTTTTTCAAGGCGCTATATCCCGGTTAATATTCAACGTAAAGAGTTGCCGTTTGGATGGATCTTATTATTTTTAGTTGATTTGCTAGAATAAAGCTTCAAAACACGATCCTGTGACCAGCGCAACTGACCCATTTGGGTGCTTCGGTATATACTGAAGGGTGCAGGTCACACATGCTGAAGCACCTCGGTGTAATGCCGAAGTACTTCAGATGTTTGACCCGAACTTCGGGAGCTGGACCCCAAGTTTTCGGATGTGCGAGTATCGTCAATGATCGATTATTGATGTATCCCAATTGGAGTTATAGTAAAAGATCGATTATTAAGGTGTTCGTCGTAAACACCCTATGTTTATCGATCCTTTTCCATAGGTTTAAATGACAGATTAATCGATATATCGCAAAACACGCCACTCCAATTGCGGGACACCCACATCATCTTAACTTCGGGTCCCAAATTTTTCTCACCGAGAATAAGGTCCGTTTTTTGATGGACAATCATATATCTGTATATGCACAGGGTCTTTACCTGCAGAGCAATGTGCCGTCCTTTAATATTTCATAAAAGTTGTCCATGTCTCCAGCGACATCAATATTTTCGTCGGTCACTAATTTGATCCATTCTAAACATTCTTGAGCGAGTTCCTCGCTGTATTTGCTGTTAATCTGAAACAGAAACAATTTTTTTGTATTGTTTGAAATTGAAGCGGTTCCTGCGAGAAGGTATTGAATGAGTAAAGTTTGATAAAAAATGTATGAAGTTTGCACTGAAAGTTTGATACAGTAAATTCGACTCTCCTACGGATCAAAGTGCATAATCCTGAAATTGCAGGGGCACTTGCGTGTAATCACGTCTGTACGACGAGGTATTATACTTGTTCTTTGACGAGTAATGCGAGACGGTATACAACTACTACACACTAGCACACGCACCCTCTCCAAAATCAAAGTAGCCAATGTTACTAGTAATACTAGGGGGGAAAGGAAATCTGACTCGCCAAGGAAAAACAATGGCCTTTCGAATGTTCCTTGGTTTTCTCCGATAAAATACGTTCATTTTCGAAGAAAATCCTGAATTGTATTCCTTGGATTATCCGGATACATTGGATAAAATCGCGAACAATTCTCAGAAAATTTCGACAGAGACAATTCGCAAGTTAGACGGATAAATTATAAAATAAAATTTAAAAACTCACTAGTCAGAGAAAATTCGAAACTATCCGACGCACGTTTCGACCCGTTGGATAGTTTCGAATTTTCTCTGACTAGTGAGTTTTTAAATTTTATTTTAACCGTTGACCTAGTCTGGTACTTTTTAAAATAATAGAGGATAAATTATATATCATCAAAAAAAGTTGGCAACTTTCCACGGAACGTACGGCGTTTTTCCTTGACAAGGCAGACATCTTCTGCACGATTCGCATGAAGAGAGGAAGTTTGCTTTGACGCCTGAGCACTAACAATGAGCACTTGCGCACCAGATAAGCTTTGTTATTCACGGCTCAAACTCCATCCTTTCATATCTGTCCATCCTCAGCAATCGTCCTATGGCTAGATATAGCGGTATCCATTGGGAAGGGGCGGGGGGGGGGAAAGAAGGGGGAAGGGGGAGGAGGAGGAAGGAGAAGCACGTACCCACACACCCGACTGGAAGCGATAGGAGCGTAACACTTCGCAGAAAATGAAGCGTCCTTACTTAATGTAAGAGACATTAACTGTTTTCTCGAGTAGGAATCAAGTTGGCATCATTTACTATTTTCAATAAAATTGAGGTCTTCATACATTGATGAAATACGTCGTTTCGTTTGCAACGTTACAGTTTTAACAGATCACCTAGCCTATGATTGAAATTGATAGACAAAACTACAGACAAAGAAGACGAAAGGGATATGGAAGGATTTTATTGGTGGAATCGGGTGATAGCAACGTATAAAAGAGGTAGGTAATGGACTAACTAACGGAAACCGACGAGAGGCCTTTTAGTTAGTCCATACTTTTCTCCCTTAGTCTGTAAGAACCACCCATCTTAACCGATAGGATCGTTACATATTTCCTATGTCTTCTTTGTCTATAGCTTTGTCTCTCAATTTCGATAATCAGCCCGCAGAGGAGAGACAATGCACAGAGCAACTCTTGGAATTTTTGTTGAATTTCCTCGTCATATACGATACATAGAGGACTCTCTCTTTCATTTCTAACGATTGATAGGCTTGGGGGACGAGGTGCATAAGTGCAGTTCTTGAAAACCTCGAGGTATTAATGTTTTCAAGTGAAACTGGTTTTCATAGATGCATATTCGGTGAAAAATGCGCTCCCAAATTCCAATTTTTAAGCATTAAAATGTCAGTTTGAACTTTCTTCCCGCCATAGGATCCACTTAATTTCGAGACTTAACACGTATTCCTCGAAATGGCGAAAACTGCAATTCTGCACCTTGTCCTCTAAGCCTCTTAATTGCATTCATTTGTTTCCCGCAAAAGAATAGAATAACAGCGGGAAGTTCGAACCGTTGCAATCAAGTAATCTGTTCATCTACCACCGCACCATCGATCACAGTTGCTGTAATGCACCAACTTGGTTGATTTACATTCAGAAGCATTACTCTGATTGGCTGGCTTAGCCAGGACAAAATCAACCATATCGTAGGTACAAAACTCCAACTTTTAGTTCAGTGGTATACAACCCCTCACTTACAAATGCCTTCAGAGGTTGGAGACAATGAGTCAACTGGAGGTAGGATTGATGTTGCCATGAAATGGGATCCGAAAAAAGACCCTACCCTGGTAAAAATTGGCAGTAGAATCTGTGTTCCAAAATACCATAGACCTACAGCCGGCTGTAAGATTTCCAATAGCTTCTATAGCCGGCTACACAATTTCTTATAGCCTTTTATAGCCGATGGCGACTAAGCAACAGCCAGGCGATAAAGTTTATGCTAAACGTTACTAATTACGGATGCTAGGACTTACTGAGTTTTTAGAATACTGCTCTCTTTTTGGGCCGTAGTATCTTGATTTATTTTGCAAGGAAAGCTCCGTACTTTTGAAGGATGCCTGCCATTACTAATATATTAGAGCGCCTTCAATTTCGGATGATACTGTGCAATACCTCTGGTATGAAATAGTTGCTTCAAGCGCCGTGGCACGCTGCGGCGCGGCAGGCGGGCAGCCAGCGCGAAACGCGCATTGGCGCCTACAAACCTAACAGGGATACTCCACGCATTGCGCAACGCGTGAAGTATCCCTGTTAGGTTTGTAGGCGCCAGTGCGTCGCCGCTCCGCGCTGTGTTAGGCTCTAATATTTAATCTGGAGGAATCAGCGTTATTCAACTCATGATTTTGAAATGTTTGCACATCCTGCATGGATTATTCTCATTTTAATTGATGAAAAAAAATATGTATTAAAGGAAAATATAATGTGTGTTTTGTAAATATTAAGTTGGTTCCGTATCAAACTTAATGATTTCCAAAGCACACGATTTTTTCCTCGGTCATTTGCATGCTCATTTTCTCGTTTTAATTTGTACATTTTTTAGCTTCTGTTCCAGTTGAGAATGGGTATGTAATTGGCCCTGGTTGTTTTATGTGTCCTCTAGCCTTGTATACCCATTTGTTTTTTATATTTTAGTGTGTTTTTATTGTTAAAGCACACGAATTTCTACAAAATTTCCTAGGCCTTTTATAATCGATGGCGAAAAAGCAACAGCCAGGCGATAAAGTGTGAAGCCCGGCGACAGGAACTATAGCCCGGCTGCATAATTTTTTATCGCTTCGTATAGGCCGGCCGTACGATTTTCTCCGCATTCTACAGCCAGTTATATGATTTTCTGTAGCTTTCTTTAGCCGGCTATAAGAATTCCTATGGTATTTTGAAACGCAGCTCTTATCGCCAATTTTAACCAGGGTACTGCAAATTAATCGTGGTCTTGAGGTCCCATTTGTAGGTGTCGAACATCGGAAATTGGATTTCACCTCGAGCAACTATTTTAACCTCCCGGAGATCAAATTGCATTACCATCGAAATGAAGGAACTTTGGGAGAGTCCGGTCTAACATTTTTAAACATACATTTGGACTGTGTTTCCTTCTATATAGTCTACTTAAATTTTTTTCTTTTCCTTCAAATTTTCCCCCATACTTTAGTCTTGGTATTTGCATTCAAATTTTCTTTTTTTATTTACACTCCTTGGAGGATTGGAAAAGACTGTCAAATATTTCATCTTAGTCTGATAGACTTGAGTCTTAGGAATCATAATGTATGCCCGACGAGAATGCATCAGGCATCGGAAGAAAGAGGAGCAGATAAGAATGCGAAGTCCAAGGAGGAAAATAATGAGAAGAAGTACAAAAGGAATAAGAGGGAGGGAAAAATAGGGAAGAAAAGAAGGAGGAAGAGGGAAGAAGAAAGAAGCGGAGGGAGAGTTAGAGGAAGAAAAAAGATCAGACGATGGGGAAGAAAAGGAATAAGAGGAGAAAGACGCAGAAGAAGACAGAAGAAGAGGCCAAGGAAGAAAAGGAGCAAGGAGGTGAGGAATAGAGAGAAGCAGAGAATGACGTTCTTACTCTTCGTCTTTTTTTTCTATCTCCTCTTTTCCTCCTCTCTATTTTTCTTCTTCCTCCTTCTTTGTATATTTCTTCTTCCTCCGTCTTTCTATTTTTCTTCTTCCTCCTTCTCTCCTTTGGATTTAAGACCTTTTCCCGGAGGCTAATAAGTAAGGGCTCGGATAGGGTCAAGACGCACAGTGGATCGAGTTAAGTAGAAAAGTCGGACATGAAATTTTTGACTAAAACTGCACATTTTTATGTTTGTTTCGTCACATTTTAAACTTTTAGGGGTGCTACTTGAAGAAAATTTCACGAGGAAACCAATGAAACCACTTTTAGAACTTCAAAGTTTTGTATAAACGGAGTTATAAGCGTTTAAAGTTCCCACATCATGTCCGAATTCTCCTATTGACTCGATCCAGTGTGAGACGGATCCAGAGGACTCGCATTTCTCTTATCGCGACTAACGATGTGTAACGATTACCCTAAGTTTGTTTTAAAGGGAATTAACAATTGTACGAAAAATGGAGGACACTCTATGATCTTCCTCAGAACTCCAAAGCTGGAGGTTCTGTTTTATTCTGGTAAGACAGCAGCGCTGGTGGACTCCACTCAGGTTCAAAACCACTTCAAATGCTGCCGTGCAAATTGAAAACACCGTATGAGCCATCAGACTTTGCCATGTTTCCCCCGACAAATCACAAACTTTTAGGAACATTTGTGAATATTTCGCCTCCAAGTGCTCACCGGATTTCGCTCGTAATTTGATCCAAAAGATCTGAACATTTCAAGGAAGAATATTCCCAACTTTCCTAAAAATCAAATATTTTCCAAGAAGAAATTCGGCAATATTCGAATGCGATTTTTATCGAGGCGTTTTTACTCAGCACGGCCAAGTGGCTCGGTCACCCGACGTTTATTATAAAAGTCCTGGGTGATGGAGATTCCTGCAGCCCAGAGCTAGAGGCCCCCACTTAATTTGGTGGACATGGCGAGGCGTGAATGATCGATTATCGAGATGTCCCTATTCGCAGCTATGGTGAAGAATCGATCAGTGAGGTGCTCGTTGCCGACACACGTTTTATCGATCCTTTTCCATTGGTTTGAACGGGAGATGAATCGATATATCGCAGAACACGTCACGCCACTGGTGTATGGGTGTGAGAGTGTGGGCGAGCGTGAGTCCTCTTCGTGCCATTGCTCTGAGCCTGTCCGTGCCCTCGGTCAAGGCGCGGTCGCCGCCCGGGCTTCGACACGGATAAAAAGCGTCGCTTCTTGGTCAAGCGAGCCTCCGAAAATGACCACTCGACAGTGCCTTGCAATGGGAAAACTACATGTGGAAATTCCGACATTGCCAACTTCTGCACTGGAAAAAAATACATTGGATCTAGAGTCCAGACTCTTAAAAACATTGACAAGAAAAAATAATCTTGATTCAATCGGATTTTTGCTTGAATCAAAACGAAACCAGCTTGAATTAAGAGGCTTGGTCCTTGATTTAAGCTAGATTCTGATTGAATCAAGAGTACTTTTTCTTGTCGATGTTTTTAAGAGTCTGGACTCTAGATCCAATGTGTTTTTTTTTCCAGTGTGGACACACAAATTTTCTCGGGAATGTGTGCGTTTCGTTCAACGAGATAGTAGAAAATTTCCTCACATTCCTCGGGTGCCTGTGGATTCTTGTGCTGCCGTGTTAAGGAAGAACGCCGCATGAACATTCGAGAATTGCCAAATTTCCCCAGATAAAGCATGTATTTTTAAGGAAACTTATGCATTTATTCCATTGAAATTCTCAGACACTTCAGGTTAAGTGACGGACAAAATCTTCTAAAGAATTCGAAGAGAAATATTCTTAAATATTCCTAAAAAATCGTGATTTGTCGAAGGAAATTTGACAACGTATCATGGCTTATAAGGCGTTCTTTCTTAGGACGGCAGCACGGAGTTCGAGGCTGGTCGCGGATGTTTGCGGTTTCATGGGCATACTCGCGTATAATTGAAGCGCTGGGTGCAAAAAGGGCATTTCTCGATAACAGTGTCTCAAATCTCAGCTAACGTTTCACCCATTATAATTGAAGCAAATGTATGTAACTTGTTGTAACTTTTACTGAGAATTCTTTATGATTTTACAGTGCTGAATATGTAAAATATCAGAAAATTGACCCAATGGTTTTCTCTCTAAAATAAGAATTACCACTGGAGATTCTAAAATACCGCGACCAAGAAATGTCCTTTTTGCACCCAATACGCCTCAATTGCGGTTCTCTGCGGACCATATTACGGTTTTGCAAGTATGTTGTACTGGAGAGGATGGACCGGAAAAGAGTAGAAAGAATAGTTCCGAAGTATTCCACGGAAAAGTCGCGATATTTTAGGATCAAGTTGCGATTTTTTTTACGATTTTTTGGCGATAAAATCGCTAGGATCATCAAGATCTGAGCGATCATCCTTGATCTTGTAGCAATTTTATCTCTAGATATTCGCGTCCGATAAAATCGAAATTTTATTTCAAATCATCACAATTTTTTGTTCGATAATATTGCGATAAAACGCCGTCGATAAAATCGCGATTTTATTGCAAGTTTATGGGATGAAATCGCCATTTATCGCAATTTTTTATTTGATAATTTTGCGATAAATCGAAGTCGATACAATCGCGATACATTCTCCGATCAAGTCGCAACTTATCGCGATCATTGCTACTTGGGTCGCGGATTTTTGCGGTTTCATGGGCTTTCGCGTATAATTACAGTTTTGCAAGTATGTAGCACTAAAGAGGATCCACCGGAACAGTACAGAAAGAACAGTTCGGGCTTTCAAATAATTTATACGCCGGTATCTAAGCCGGTATACGAGGGGAAAAAACAAACCTATTACCTAATCAAAGCTCGATTCGAAAATGTCTCATTTTGATAAATGCACAGCTTTTATCAGACCGTGGAAATCGATATGGACAATCGATGAGGGGGACTTCCTGTTTTCTTCAAACTCTTTAACCCACGAGCGCAACAAGTTAAGTAAGTATTGACAGGTGGTTCTTTTCTGGCAAAATAAGGTTTTATCTCTGGATATGGATTCTAAGAAACTAAACAAAATGAGAGCATGAACAATGTGAAAAATCACCTCGGAAAAAAAAAAAAAAAAAAAAAAAAAANAAAAAAAAAAAAAAAAAAAAAAAAAACCCTCTCGTTTATGTATGCCACAAAACAGAACAAAACTGAGAGCATACAGGGTGTACCAAAAGTCCGTCCCACCCCTGCTAACTTTTGAACGAATTGAGCTAGGGTAATGAAACTTTGGGAATGTTCCTATCTCAAAGGGGACCATCTTTTGGGGGGGTCAAAATTTTGGTCCCCCCTCAGGGGGGGCGCGGGGGGCCCCCAACTTTTTTTTTTCAAATGGCAACCCCTATCTTGTGATACATCATTCGAAAGAGCATAAAAAACTAAGAATTTTGGCGCAAACCGCAGATCAATATCTTAATTTTTGACCGAGTTATGATAGGTCAAAGGTCAAATTTGACCTATTTTCAAAAAATCATAACTCCGGTTCAAATTATCGTAAAGAAAAAAATAAAACGGGAAAATTTACCAAATTGTGTCCGCTTTTAAGTAAAAATTGCAGAAATCACTTCGCTGTAATTTTAAGGGGGGGCTCGGACCCCCAAATACGTCAATTCAAAGGTCATTCAATTTTCCCGCGAAAAAAGGCAATTTCCCCTAGATTTGCCTCCACATTATCTCAGTAAGGTCAAAATTAGTTCAACATTACGTTGGCAAGTCCCCAAATTTCGGGAAAATTTTAAAAAAAACGAAATTTAAGGTGATTAAATTTGACCGTTTAAATTTCTTTTTTTTTTAACTTTTCCCGAAATTTGGGGACTTGCCAACGTAATGTTGAACTAATTTTGACCTTACTGAGATAATGTGGAGGCAAATCTAGGGGAAATTGCCTTTTTTCGCGGGAAAATTGAATGACCTTTGAATTGACGTATTTGGGGGTCCGAGCCCCCCCTTAAAATTACAGCGAAGTGATTTCTGCAATTTTTACTTAAAAGCGGACACAATTTGGTAAATTTTTCCGTTTTATTTTTTTCTTTACGATAATTTGAACCGGAGTTATGATTTTTTGAAAATAGGTCAAATTTGACCTTTGACCTATCATAACTCGGTTAAAAATTAAGATATTGATCTGCGGTTTGCGCCAAAATTCTTAGTTTTTTATGCTCTTTCGAATGATGTATCACAAGATAGGGGTTGCCATTTGAAAAAAAAAAGTTGGGGGCCCCCCGCGCCCCCCCCTGAGGGGGAACCAAAATTTTGACCCCCCCAAAAGATGGTCCCCTTTGAGATAGGAACATTCCCAAAGTTTCATTACCCTAGCTCAATTCGTTCAAAAGTTAGCAGGGGTGGGACGGACTTTTGGTACACCCTGTATATACCTTGCACATATGTCATCTTTAATTGTTAGTTAAATATCCTCGAAATTTATTACGTCGTTCGGGAGCTTGATTTTTAGAGCCGAGAGGAGGAAATATGGATGCTACTACGTGAAATATAGGTCTTCCGTATCAATGTATCAATATGCATGTTTAAGAAATAAGAGAAACGTATTATATTAAATCATAAAAAAAAATGACTTGATAGTGATTTTAAATCGGAGAAGCTTGGCACCGCACGCGTGCCTTGAGCCACTCATTCCAAAAAAAGAGATAAGGGTCATTACAGTCATAACCGTCGTGACCGAACTGGAAGAAAACGAGTTAATTTATTGTTCGACTGATAATTAATTACCGTGCCTGTAACACGGGGGAAGAGGACCGTACAAAGTATTTACCTCATCTTGGAGTTTATCAGTAGTGCGTGAGGAAATTCCTAATATGCAGTTTTCTTTAGAACGACCCAGGGATATGAGTATCTTGTTTACAAGATTTCTTTCGAGTCACAGCTAATTTTCATTTGCAATTGGCTATGCGCAGATTCCCACACTTTTTAATTTCCAAGACGAAAGACATAATTGCATTTCAACGTTGTAAAATCTCAACTCGCAAATTGATTTTTTACGAAAAAGCTGCCAGGCGTTTTAACATAGATTTTCAATGATATTTCTTTGATTAAACGCAAAATTCAGCAACATTCCACCCAGAAATTGCGCATCTGTAGGAGACATTAGTTGCTTGAGTCAATTTTGCAACCTCGGATAACTGTTGTGTCTCATAAAAGAAACTATAGGATTCCCTGCTCTAAGGGAATAGGAGTCTTTCTACTAAAATGGAGAGTTGATGATAAGAAAGGGTGGAGGGGCTCTGAGGAATTAGATGGGGAAAACTATCATCCATTTATTAGCATATGAGAGGATTGGAGGAAAAGACACGTAAGTGTGGATTTTGAAAAAATTTATATTTTAACGATTTCAAGTAAAACTAATCCTGATGCATATTTTGTGAAAAATTAGCTCCCGAATTCCGATTTTTTTGCATCCAAAAGTCAGTTTGAACTTTTTTCTGCCACGAGGATCCATATTATTTCGAAACTTCGAACACACATTTCTCGAAATAGCAAAAACTGCACTAACGCGCCTTGTCCTCCAAGCCCCTCAAATGTACATGATTATATCCTGCGCGAGTTCCTATTATATATTGGATGAATTGAATGAAGCAAGCGCGCATTTTTTTTTTTTATTTTTTTATTTGTTTTTAGGTGTAACGGTTTTTTTCACAAGAGCCGCTTACTCCGAGGGCTCCAACCCTTAAATTTTTAAAAATTGAGTCACGGTTTTTGTCCCATTTTAGCAACATTTGTATGGGCATGGTAAAAAAGGATATTTTTAAGTGTGCCACTCTTTTTTAAGAAGAAATGAGAGGAATCATCTCACGGAGAGGGGGGGGGGTCGTTTTTAGAGATTTCGCACACACTATTCATATGTATGCCCCATGAATGTTGACAAAACGTTAAATGAAGCACCGCTCTTTCAAGTCGTGAAAGGGCTTTCTCTAGCCTCGAGAGTTAACAGTTTTCAAAAACATGTTATTGCACAAAAAAGTCATAATTCGATTAAATCAATTGACTTCTGCAATCAGCACTCTCCATATTGAACACTTTTGTATACCGACACATATTTAAACTCGGAAAACACGTATCTCTGTTTGCGATGTTTCACAATTTCCATTCGTTACTTATGTTTCAAGAAGACACCTTCCTTTTTTTGAACTTTTCATAGAATATTCCTAAAAAAAAAGGAGAAAATCACGGAAAGGACTACGTGCAAAAGGGGCCATTTGGGGCTCGGGGCGGATACCTTTGAGACTTGCCCTACTCATTCACCTAACAATGCCCCATCTTTTCCCAAAGTTTCAAGCCCCCCAAAAATTTTGGGGAGACGCGGCGGGGGGTCAAAGTTAAAAACCGGCAAAATTTTCGCGAATTTATTACTCGAAAACCAAGAAGTTTTCGTAAACGCGGTTTAAACGAGCGTTTTCAGCGTGACGAGAGCTTTCAGAAAATGTATAACATCATAGGGTTTTGTCAACTTCAGCTCGAGTTATCACCTCCGAAGCGCCGGAACGCTCAAAAGAGACCCCTTATTTTTTCACGTTTGGGCCGATTTAAAAAAAAGCCATTTTTTTAATTTCATGAAAAACTGATATGTTGTTCCTGACTCTCTGTAGCCCCTCTAGCTCTTTACCGCATGCTGGGGAAATGTTTTGGTCGCGAGTTATAAGAGCGGAAAGGAGCGAAGGTCGGGAAAATCGGCTATTTTAAACTGCGCGCGGCGACGGATCAGGAGCCATGTGGCAACTATGCGAGGTCGGCAGAGGAGTGTGATTCACCGAAATGAGTGGGAGGGGACGTTTTCCCTCCGATCAACGCCGCGCGCGCAGTTTAAAATAGCCAATTTTCCCGACCTTCCCTCCTTTCTGCTCTTATAACTCGCGACCAAAACATTTCCCCAGCATGCGGCAAAGAGCTAGAGGGGCTACAGAGAGTCAGGAACAACATATCAGTTTTTCATGAAATTAAAAAAATGGCTTTTTTTTAAATCGGCCCAAACGTGAAAAAATAAGGGGTCTCTTTTGAGCGTTCCGGCGCTTCGGAGGTGATAACTCGAGCTGAAGTTGACAAAACCCTATGATGTTATACATTTTCTGAAAGCTCTCGTCACGCTGAAAACGCTCGTTTAAACCGCGTTTACGAAAACTTCTTGGTTTTCGAGTAATAAATTCGCGAAAATTTTGCCGGTTTTTAACTTTGACCCCCCGCCGCGTCTCCCCAAAATTTTTGGGGGGCTTGAAACTTTGGGAAAAGATGGGGCATTGTTAGGTGAATGAGTAGGGCAAGTCTCAAAGGTATCCGCCCCGAGCCCCAAATGACCCGTTTTGCACGTAGTCCTTTTAATGAAATTAAGTCGATTCTTTGTCCGACCAAGAACTAAAGTAGGACAGCAAGTCTGCATCCTCGCAAAGCGAGATAGGTGGTTTTCGAGCTCAAACATTGATGGCTAAAGGCGAAAGATGCGCATATACCTCCGATAGCAACGTTGCAAATCGCCGTTCATGTTTCATTTTATTTTTAAGAAAACTGACCGACATTTATAATTCTTGACACTTTGCGTGAATTTCCATCACATTTCAAGAATATTCGCAGGAAATATTAGAAATAAACTTTAGTCAGTTTTCCTTTCGAAATAAAGTAGAATTTAAGTAAAAATAAAACATAATCGTAGATTTGATAACGCTGCACCGAAGGAACGCATTTTCCGACCTTACCCAATGATATTCGACAAGGTTCAGCGTCAGCGATGACGATGGGAACTCTGAACGGAACCGAAAAGGCAGTCCTTACTTTTCTTTGAGCTTCGGCGGCGAATCCAGACTTGGTTGCCCGGTTGTTAGCCATTATGGGAGCCAGCTTTACTGATTTTAGGGAACTTCACAAACACAAAATAACCCACGGCACACGCGTAGTACATTCGCAGAGTAAGATGCACGACTAAACACTGTGGACTCGCTCGGCACGGGTACCCGTTTCAGCTGCCAGCGCGAGGAGACCCGATTCATTCCGGCCGCGGTCACGTGACCCAGGAGCTGGATCGTTACTGGTCCCCGATGATGTCAGCGTACCCGTCGCGCCCTGCCCCACCCGCCTTACTCACGGCTCGTCGCTCAGTGGTCCCCGTGTCAGCTCCACCAAGAGATTTCAGTGTTTACAAATGGTGACTCATGAGCACTTGAACCCATTAAGCGTTGCCGAAGCGCTCAATAATTCAGTTTCCTCAGCGCATGGAACGGGCATGGTTTAAAAGAAATTACGCAACGCGGCATAAACCTGTTGATCATGAGACAGGACACGAATTTCAAACACCACAATATACGATTCGTGGTCGAAATTTTTACATGGTATACGATGGACGCATACAAATTTTACGAGTTGAACTCACAGGCCGAAAAATAGTGGGTTTTGTCGCGTCAATTCAAACTTCCCGCGCAGAGGTATCAGTGCTATCTCGGGGCCTTAAAAGTGGCGGAAGGGCCCCAAAGAATCAAAACTGCAACATTTAGATTTTTACAAGCCATTAAGCGTCGCCGGCAAATTTAGGGGGCGGCAAATGTTGCAATTTTTTTTTTAAATGTAGCTATAAAGAAAAATCGGATTCAGAAAAAACAATTACAAAGGAGAATAGGTGACAAAATCTTTAAGAGAGAAACCAAACACGCAATTTGGCCTGGAGCGGCGCGGTGCAGAGAGCAATGATAACAAGGACTTGATGTGAAAAAGAGAAGCCCTCGGCGCGGCGGTCGATATGTAACACACATTAGCGCCTACAAGACTGCATGTATACTACACGCATTGCGTCAAACACAATGCGCTCAGCTCAGCGATCGGCGTGAAAAGCTCAGTGCCTACAAGACTGGATGAATACTTCACGCATTGCGTAAAATGCAATGCGCTCAGCTCGGCGATCGGCGTGAAACGCATAGCGCCTACAAGACTGTAGGAATACTTCACTCATTGCGCCAACACGGTGCGCTCAGCGCGGCGTGGCGGCGGAAGTTTTAATTATTATTCCACATTTATTTCTTTTCTTTCATAATTTTTTCATTCATTTCTCATAAATGGAAGGCCTTGTCTACACAGAGATTGGTTTACGGAACTTAACTTTCGCGCAAAGTTCCGTGATCTTTTGCCAGTAGTGTTGACAGTGTAATGTGTCCAACACGAGTAAACGCGTCTTATGCACCCCTACCCTGCCGCAAGTTTACCTACTTGATGGTTGTTATATATATGATGTTTTAAAACGAATGAGAAGGCGGCGGCAGAATACAAGCGGCCCCGGCGCGGCAAGTAGGTAAATCCGGTCCTGTATTCGTGAATATCATCGTGGCTTGCGAGATATTAAAAGAGACAAACAGGATTCCATGATTTTGAATATAATTGCAATTTACTGCGATCCATGCCGCTTGGATAGCACATAAAGTGAGAGAATGTTTATAGTGCAAGCAAACTATAGGTAATAACGGAAAGAAACATTATTCAACCGCTAAAGCTATGAATAAACCGAGAGAACGTGGCCAAGGCGGATCCAGCAATTTGGCAACACTGTCTTTTCTCCATTTAAACCTATGAAAATGTATCGATTCTTGGGGTACAGGTGCTCCAACAAGAATCGATTATTTAGCATAGGTTTAAATGGAGCAAATCTAGTTTTGCTAAATTGCTGGATCCGCCTCTGAACGTGGCCAATGTGCTGCAAGCAACTATTACTACTCCCAAGCCGCTCATATTGCCTATTGAGGTATTGAAGGCGAATTGATCGGAACGAGTGAGAAAATATGTGAGTAAGTAAAGTATTAAGCCGCAACTTAATTTTCGACAAATTTTAGGGAAACCCTCTCCCTTCCCAGGGAGAAATCACCTAGACCCCCCGCAAGAGAGGCCCCAAATCATGATCGCCATGATCCTAACTATTTCGACGCCAACGTGGTACCGTTTATTATCAACTTTATTTTTTTCTAATGTGATGAAGTTTTCATTTGAGTGGCACCTCTTTATAAACTTGCCAAAGTATCCGAGAAAAGACACTCATCTTCCGAGAAAGCGCCATTGATGGGCGAAAATTTGGTCCAAACGCAGTTTCCAATTTGATAAATACGCGACACTGTTAGCAAATGACAATAAGAACGGTGACAAATTACACGCGTCTTTTCATGCAGACGTGCAAAAAATTTAACAGTGGCGGCTCGGCTCGCCATATGCAGCATAAGTGAGGCGGTGTCTAACCTTGTCTTCCGATGAAAAAGTTCTATCAAAAAATGGCAGAGTTGCACATGCAATCATTCGAGTAGTACGCAACTCAAGACTAGTGCGCGAAAATGTGTCGGAAAATGACGAAGCTAAATAAATGGCTTACATATATCTAAATTTATTTCATACTTACTTTTGATGTAAAAAAATTATTCTCAATTAAAATAAAATTTTGTTGGTTAAATTTTTCTCTGTTAATAGAGAAAATTCTTTCACGTACCCCAAAAATATTGATGAATTACTAATTACAGTGGGTATAAGTCTCTACCTAACAATTATTAGATTTTATTTTATTTCTATATTGAAAATATAGTGTTTTTAGATGAAACTGAATAATTTTAAATTAGACCGTTTTAAAATTTTAAAATATCGTAAGAACTTCACTATTATGAATTTATGCAGTTAAATCCTTTAACTTTTAATCCTTTTAGCGCTGGCTTGACGTGGACACACTACGATAAATTAAAGAAGATTAAGATAATATTGACCAAATATTGCTCAAATTTGTTTGTCCATTCAGAAAAAATAAGGAACCAGACCAGAAAAGCAAAACTCTTGGCAACTTATATTTTGAGAAAAGAGAGTAATCCTCATCGAAAATCTAATTTCGATTTTTCGACCGAACAGGAAAGAAACTGCATCTTTGAAAAATGTTGTTTCCTGAAATCCTTCACCAACTTCACCTGAAGACGTTCCCAAACGCGTCAATTCATCACCCTTGAATTTAACTATAATTCGCGATAAGGAACAAATATTTCCGGTTCATTGATAAAATCATCAGTTTGCATACAGGAACTAATGGCACGCTATATTGTTTCTAAGATAAGTCATAAAATAGTAGTTTATTATTGCAAAATGTAGTTCAATCGTATTGCGTTTGACAGTAATCGGAGTCGCCCGTACTGGTATGAGAATAAAATGCAATTCAGTGGCAAGGCGCTTACAAATTCGATTGCGCTTAGAGGCTACGCCCCTCGAACGCCCTGCAGTCCGACCTCGAATGAAGAGGAACTTCACTCATACTCGGCGCTCAATGGCCCAGACGCCAGACGGAATGGCATGATTGATACCTATCAGACGCCTCGCCGCGTCTCATGCACTGTGAGTGAAGTCCACTTCAAGCGAATTTTTCATTCATGATCAGGGTAGGTTCCATGATCCGCGATCTAAAAACCCTGTTTTTATTGTTCGGAAAATTTACAAAATCAGTGCATGGACCAGTGTTCGAAACTTACAGGCGCCAACGCGCCAAATGCGCCTAAAAATCGGCCATAGTGCCTTAAAAATGAAGGCTCTGCGCCAACGTGACCCCTAAAAATTGCCCCCTAAAAATCTGGATTTTCACAGGAAGTCACATAAAGAAAGAAAAACAAATCTATTTGAATTGAAAAAACTCAAAATTTTCAGCACTACAAGTGAAAGCTTTTTCTATTCTTCACGATTTCATTCTTAGTGCTTTTGTCTTCCTCAAGTTACAGCTACTTACTGGTTCTGTTATACGAAAACATCTTGCGACTAGCTTTTCACTAAATGCGCCGTAATATATGAGCAAAAAGTCAATTTAGCCCCTAAAAAATCTTCAATGGCGCCTACAAATCGGGCTTGATGCGCCACATGGCTTCTAAAACTCAAAAGTGAGCTTCGAACACTGGCATGGACCCAGATCAGCCAAGCTCCAAAGGAAAATGTACAATATCTACGATGCAGCTCGGCATCTACCCTTCAGTGGGCTGATTGTTGACATTGATAGACAAAGCTGTAGACAAAGAAGACAAAAGGAATGCGTAGGATTCCTATTGGTGGAAGCGGGTGGCTGCAATAGACAAAGGAGGCTGGTAATAGACTAATTAACGGCAACCCGCGAGAGACCAAATAGATAGTATAGATGTAGTCTATCATTTCCCCCTTAATCAATAAGAATCACCCATTTGCCATTTCAACCAATAGGATCGCTCCATATACCCCCTATGTCTTCTTTGTCTATCGCCTTGTCTATCGATTTCAATAATCAGCCCGCAGAGTTCCTCTATACCTTGGTAAAGCCATATGTTTCCGCTTTTGGTTCCCGTATTTATGCATCATGGATGTCGCAAACGGGCCAGGGCCGGATATAGGGGGTGGCCACATGGGCCGCGGCCCTTGGTGGCAAATTGAATGGGCGGCAAATTTTGCAATATTCTTTAAATGTAGCTATAAAGAAAAATCGGATTTAGAAAAAAAAATTACAAACGAGAATAGGTGACAAAATCTTTCATTTCCTGAGTGTATATCCTTAATTTTGTCGTCCATCTGTGATACAATAGACAGCACCTTTAATTAGTCGAGTTAAGACTAAGGGAGAAACCGAACACGGAATTTGGCATGGAACGGCGCGGCGCTGAGAGCAATGATGATGAGAATTTGAGATGAAAAGGAGAAACCCTCAGCGCGGCGCGGCGCGGCGGTTGGCATGTAACACATATTAGCGCCTACAAGACTGCATGAATACTTCACGCATTGCATCAAAGACACTGCGGCGCTGCGGGCAGCAGCGGGCGGCGTGAAACGCTCAGCGCCTACAAGACTGCATGAATACTTCACGCATTACGTCAAACACAGTGCGTGTAGCAGCGGTCGACGCATAGCGCATACAAGATCGGAGGAATACTTCATGCGTTGCGCCAAACACAGTGCGGTCAGCGCAGAGCGGCGGCGGAAGTTAAAATTATTGTTTGCGGTGTTTCAAAATCTCCGTTCCCATTTAATTTTTTAAAGGAGAACCAATCAACATCATTTCTTGATGTTTTCACATAATTTTCTTCGCACGCAGAAGGAAAATCATGGAAGTTTTCAAAGGATAACTCTGAGTGGTTTTCCATTTAAAATAAAATAAATTCTGATAGGAAGTTTCCAACGTTGCAAATCGAGATACGTAGTTTCGGAGTTTCACCGTCGAATTGATCCCTCTGCCCGTTTGTAACGTCTAAAACCCGAGATGGCGCAACACTGAATAGAATGGAATGGAAGGAGTGAAGGTGAAGTGGAATCAGAAGAGAAGGAAGAAGAAGAAGAAGAAAAGGGTGAAGAAGAGAAATAATTTTTTCTCCTTTTCTCCTTCTTTTTCTTCTTTCCTATTCCATTCCCTCTCTCTCTACAAAATCCCCTGTTCAGTTTTTTTCTTCTTCTTCTTCCTTCTCTTCTTTCAGTTGCGATTATTGCATTCGGCAAGGTATTGTCCGCACAGAGACAGGTCTACGGAACTTAACTTTCGCGCCAAGTTCCGTGAATTTTTGCTAGTAGTGTTGGCCATAGCGTCTAACACAATGCGGTCAGCAGCGGTCGCCGTGTAACGCATAGCGCCTACAAGACTGCATGAATACTTCACGCATTACGTCAAATACAGTGCGTGCAGCAGCGTGTTTTCCTCTATTTAAGTGTATGTTAAACAATCTATTAGGTGAGGTACTAACGTAGACAGACTGTCTCACCTGGAATCGATGCATTGAATTTTATAATTTCAACACCCCTGATGACTTTGTACATAAAATCATTTCCATGAGCTCGAATTATGCTGATTATAATAGATAGCCCAAGGACTCTAAATGAGGTATTAACAGTGTTGCCGAATTACTGGAATCGCCACCGCTTGTTTGCCCCCGTCTCCCGATTCAAAGGGCGAAAACTTGGGTCTGAACGACGCGAGTGAGCTTGAGGTTAATTTATGGACGGCCCCGTATGCGGGAGTGGAGCGAAGCGAACGCAACATGAATCACGGTGGCGGCGGCGCGGCGATGCAATTTTTGCCGCTGGATAATTTGCCAGGGTGAAAGTGTTGACACCGGCTGGACAACCCGAGCGGGCGCTGCGCTGGGGACGTTCCCGGATGCCTAAATAAAGTCAAATACGAGCGTCCGACTCGGAGCGCGGTGGCGCGGAGGTGCTGGAGCCAGCAGGCGCAGGGCAGTGTGACGTGCGGGAGGCTCCGCAGCTCACAGTCGAATTCTGGTGAGCCTTTTCGGGCCTGGACAAGGCTCTCGACAAACCGTCATACTTCATGCATCGCCGGCTCCGCAGGTAGCTTATCGAGATTGTGGTTAGCCTTCGCAGTTCCGCCAATGTCAAGTCACCAGCTGTATGTGCCGCTCCTTCCGAAAGGAAATCAAATTTGAGACAGCTCCATTGAAGGGTGTCTGCAGGCCTAAGGAAGAGTAGATGATCAACGATTCAAAGAGTTTGTCCTGAAGGTCCAGTTACACGATCAAATTGAACCATCAAATTGGGCCTCTCATTGGTCGCATCTAGAGTACCTGTAGGTCCAGTTACACGATCAAATTGAGCCATCAAATTGGGCCTCTCATTGGTCGCATCCTCACCTCAGGTCTTTTTCCACCAATCAGAGCTTCAGTTTGATGGCTCAATTTGATCGTGTAACTGGACCTTGACGAAGATCCCGAGTTTCTCGACCTACAACGGGACATATTTATGGCAGAAGGTATCGTGTTCCACTTAAACCCTGTGCTCATAGTTCCTTCTAGCATAAATGCACCCACCTGAGGTGAGAAGCTCGGAGGACAAGGCGCATAAGTGCAGTTATTGCTATTTCAAGAAACACGTGCTTAAAATTTCAAAATTACATCGAGCCTTATGGAAGAGACAAAGTTCAAACTGACTTTTTGATGCTTAAAAATTGGAATTTGGGAGCGACTTTTTTACAGAATATGAATTTATGGAGCCTTATGGAAGAGACACAGTTCAAACTGACTTTTTGATGCTTGAAAATTGGAATTTGGGAGCGACTTTTTCACAGAATTTGCATTAAGACTATAGTTTTACTCGAAATCATTAAAATCTCAATTTTTTTCAAAAACTGCACTTATGCGCCTTTTTCTCCAAGCCCCTCAATTGAATTAAATTTTGTAATGAGGATCTGCGATTTCTGATTCATTTTAAAAGCATTGTATTTGCCATTAGTTTCCTTAGGCAGGTAGGTTTTTTTTTATTGATTAGCCAGATATACCAACTTCGTATTGAAAAATTTAGCCCAATTAACCAAGCAGCAGGACACTTGAATTTCGCGACCAGTTTTCCTTTATTCACATCCATTATACTTTGTATAAATCTTGACCACTGGATTCAGGTGTCCTGCACTGTATATTAAACATAAGAGAAAGACAGCAAAAAGGAAAAAATGAAAAAGTGAGGAATTTAGAGGTTGACATCAAATATGTCAGTTTCATTGCTCCAGGCCTATTGAACGGGAACATTTTCCTTTTGTTTTTTGACCTCTTTCAATGCGGAGAAAAACTTTTCGGAGTCCTTAAATAGCGTCCTACCAATATTTTCTTCATCCAAATTCTTTTTGATGGAATTATAGAATTCTTGTTGTCCGAAAGGGATTTGGTCGTCGTGGAATGAATCCCATTGGGACGATGGAAATCCCAGTTGTCTCGAAAAGAAATCTGAAGAGGAAAATATCAACAGGACATCCTGTAGGGATTACAAAAACTTTTCTTTGTGAAGGGATGAAATTTAGTCCGATCTATATAGCATTTACAGATGCAGTTGCACTCATAATAACAGACCTTCTTTAGATTGACTATGGCTATTTCGTTAAAAAATCAACTCGAGTTACGTTGATTTCAGTGGCGTGGCGTGCTTTGCGATGTATTGATTGTTATACCATTTAAGCCTATGGAAAAAGATCGATAGACAGGGCGTCCGCAGCGAACACCGTAATAATCGATTCTTTATCATATGTTTAAATGGCAGAACAATCAATACATTGCAATTTACGTCACGCCACTGGTTGAATACTTTTTAAATTTTGCTCCTCCGAGCAATAGTTATGGAATTAATTACAGAGATATGGATAAACGTGTGCTAAAAAAAGAGACACAAAATTAATTTTTTTCAAGCATTTTATTTGATCCCTTTTTAAAAATGTCTCTTTATTCCCTTTAATATACGATACCCCTAGGTGCTGTGGACATCCGCAAGAGATGCCGCATTCGAGGTTAGATTATGACCCATGTTTACATTCCATTACTGTCGGCGACGATGACTCAAGAACTGTTTATAATCCGCTGGCATACGTCTGCTGACATTGTACTGCTCAGGTCGCTGCGGTGGCCGTGAGAGAGTTCAGCGATGATCCGATCCGAGAACCGAGCGATTTTCAGCTCCAAAATTGGACCAATGTTAAAAATAAAAATTAAATAAAAAAAAGCTAAATTGCCTTTAACAGTTAATGGATTAAAAAATCCCTGTGATTACGGTGGAAAGAGAGCATCTCGAGTCGGACAAAACGAATGAGAAACGATTGGTTGGATCCATGAAAGCAAAGTCTCTGCATTGAAAGGTTTTACAGAAAATCCATATGAATGGACTGGATCTTAGGAGAGTACTGCCATGCTAAGGAAGAACGCCGTATGAGCCTTTAAACGTTGCCAAGTTTCCTTCGGTAAAAACCGAATTTACTGGGAAAATTGTGATTATTTTTTTCCAAAATTTGCAGACTATTTTGTACGCAATTTAATCTAAAATATCTGAAGATTTCAAAGAAAACTGTGCGTAAATGTCGTCAAAAATTCATGTTTTATCAAGGGAAATTTGGCAACTCTCGAATGTTCATACGGCGTTCTTCCGTGGCACGGCAGAGTAGTGATCGATCGTTCCTTGGTAAATCTTTAAGACTGTTTTTATGCGGTGCTATGCTGCCTGCTTAAATAGACGACTTTATGCTGAAAGGAACTATACGTACCTACACACAATTCGGTGGATCGGTGGATCCAGACTGAGAGGGGGGGGGGGCGTTATGTGGAATCGGGGGCCTTCCTCAGAAATGTTTTGTAGTTTTGAAGCTTTTATTATGCAGTTTGAGTTAATTTTGTCGTAATAATTACCGAGAGTGAGTGTCTTTCCTTCTTCTTTCCTCCGTTCCATCCTTCTCTCTTCTTTCTCCTTTTCCTCCCTCCTTTTTTTGGACGAACGGGAGTGTCATGCGCCCCCCCCCCCCCCCTTGGATCCTTCTATGTCTACACATGATTGATGAACTACAAAGCAAAGTCAATTGTATGAAGAAGGTTAAAATCATGCGATTAAACATTTATGTCTGTATTTTCGATTTTCTCTAGATCAAGGTACGCTGTTTTATTGTTTTCAACAAAGAGACAGTACGAACATTCGGACCTCGTCACATTTTTTTCCGATAAGAGGAAAATTCTCAGAAAAACTTGTGGATTTTTTTCTTTGACATTTTCTGAGAGCATTTGTTCGTAATTGTATCCGGTGCATTTAAAAATTTCGAGGAAAATAATTTTTAGTTTGATCGAAAATTATAATATTTTGTCTAAGAAAATTCGACACATTCAAATGACACTCATAAACTGCGTTTTTATTCAGGACGGTAGCCTTTCCAAACGATCACGAATGGTGAGGCACGACGCTCGCGAACTACATGCAAATATTCTGCCGTGCTGAGGAAAAACGCCGTATGAACATTCGAGAGTTGCCAAATTTCCTCTTAAAAAAATAGTTATTTTTGAAGAAAGTTATGAATATCGATTCTTGAAATTTTCAGGAACTCTAGGTGAAATTGCGAACAAAATTATCTGAAAAATTGGAGGGAAAATAGTTACAAATTTCCCGGAAAATTCGTGTTGTACCGAAGGCAATTTGGCAACGCTTGAATGTTCATGTGGCGTTTTTCCTTAGCGCGGCAGTCTTGCTCCAGCCACTATTAGGCTATCGCATCGGCTGATAGTAAGCAATCATCATTAGCGTAATTAAGCGAAGTGTGTTGCCCCTCTGACGAAAAACACCATAAGAGCATTCTAATCGGTGGCGTGGCGTGAATTACGATACATCGATTGTTGTGCCATTTAAGCCTACGGTAAAGAATCGATTATTAAGGTGTTTGCCACGAACACCCTGTTTATCGATGATTTTCTATGGGTTTAAATGCCATAACAATCGATATATCGCAAAGCACGCCACGCCACTGATTCTAATGTTGCCGAGTGTCCTCCGATACGACATTAATTTCTGAGGAAGTTAAGGATCTTTTTTTTGAAATTTTCAGAGACACCAGATGAAATTGGGAATACGATTCTTTGCGAACCACAAAGAAAAAAATTCGCAAATACTGAGGAGAATTTTTATATTTTTCAAAGGGAACTTATCATAGTCCGTGTGTTCCTGTTCATACGATGTTTTTTTCTCAGCATGGTAGTGTGGCCGTGCGCACAAGAGGGATTAAGCAATATTTGGACGTATTTCTATCAAACGGAACTAAGCGCCAATTTGAGTTCCTTTTGAGGAATTTAGAATCCCGTATAGCACGTTCTGTCAAACGGACCTAAGCGCCATGGAAAAGAATTGCGAGTATAGGACGGAATAAGCCGGACGCCCGATTCCGCCGCCAATCCAAGCCCCCCTCTACCTTCCTCACCCTATGGCGCTTAGGTCCGTTTGATAGAAATACGTCCATTTGTAATTTCGGGTTTCTACGCTCAAATATGATGAACCGTCTCCGGCTTCAAGCATCTGTTTTCGGCTGAAAAAAAAAACCAATTTCGTCTCGTCCAAAATTTTCGTATTTTCCAGCGCTTACAGCAATTTTCAACTTTCAAGTAGCACAGATTGCAATTTATTGCAGACTACATGGTTAAATTATTGTTATTTTATAGGGAAAAGTTGTGAGTGTTATCTACTCAACTGATTGAAGGGGCTCCTCTCATTTTTCATTGTAAGAAAATTGAAATTTGCGTTTTTGCATCGCAAAGTACTCGTATATCTCCCTCATGGTACGCACGCATTTTATCGATCCTTTAAAATTTGCATTTTTTGATAAGTGCATGGCGAGAGATATTTTAATTATTCATTGTATATACAGTAGGTATATTATTGTAATTTTATTTTAAAAAATTGTAATTTCATTGCATAAAATTGCAAAATTATTTCAATATTATTTTTGCATTGCGCTACTTTTGGGACTGAGGACAACCTTGATTTCGCGACTTTTCCTCGTTACAAAGCGAGATTTAAAAGTAATAGGTAGAGAAGCCAAGGGTTCAAAATAAGACTCCAGCAATCGGATTGTTTTCCATCGCAAATTTTCATGGCGAAAAAAACCCACGACGGAGCAGTGCCCTACAATGCGTGGTTGTGCCGCCGCAATCTGGTCCATTGTTCTGTTTTTCACCTGAAAAGGGTTTCAGTCATATGATCGATCTTGAGTAAAAGGAAAGAACATATTGTGGAGTGTAACTTGATGCTTTTGTACATTTACTTCGAATAGTTTATTCGCTTCAGCTCGACTGTTTGTGCGATACTCGAGTGTGTCAAAGATGAATCACACTTTCAAGGACTATCTACTTAAGTACCCAACTTTCCTCGCTACAGAAATAACTCTGGCAAATAATTGGAATGACTCTTAGGCAATTTGCATGGTAACAGATATTCATCGCTTCCGACTGGAAATTGGAATTTCTTCCGGTCTCACTGCTTTAGGCATTGAACTTTACCTTACCCCTTTTCCTCCCCCTACTTAAATAAAAGACCAAAAATTGATTGTATATTTTGATCTATTTCAATTACTTACTCCTCACGAGAAATTAGCTCAATCATCGCGGAAAAAAAGAGGTTGGGGTTAATACCCAACTCGATTGGGGAGCTTAAAATTGTGGTAGCCAGATAAATTAGGTTACCTATGAGCCAAATATTGCGGCACTACCCCAACTTGAGTTGCGGGGCTACCACAATTAATTTGAAATTTCCATATCGTCCAACAAAATGGGGGAATGCCACAATTTTAGGGGAGTACCCTGACACTTTTTTTCTGTTATACGGCCATTCCGAGTAAACTCGTGGTACTTTGTCTTTAGAAGTTAATACCCGGACTCTTGGGACGTGTGAAAACCGCTAATGTCCATTTTCCAGTCTTCAGTTTTTTTGAGTTGATAACACTTTTCGGAGTTGGATGCAACCACGAAAGTGGCATTAATACTCGTCTCCGGGTACCTCAATCGCAGCACGAGTCCTCTCATCACTTTCGGGGTTGAATCAACTCTTTAAAATTATTATCAACTCAAAAAAACTGAAGACTGCAAAAATGGACATTAAAAACTTTGAATTTTTGGCGATGGATAGTAGAGCTGTGGTTGAGTTCAAACCACTCATAACTCAATTTTTTCCAAAATGTGGGTTGGTTCTTTTCTGCTTAACTCAGTCCATTTTTTTTGCCCTTTTTTTTTGTGGACGATCACATATTCAAATTTCGATTATTTCGGGGGAGACAGGAAGACGGCCCAGATGTTCGATTGGATCGGCGACGAGGTTGGGTATCGGGCGTGTGTTTGGATTGGACGTGTTTTTGAGAGGCTGAGTGCTCGTTGTTTATTTCCTCATGCAACATCTGCTGTCGGGCGATTTGCATCCAGCGGTGGAGGCTAATGCGTTACCACTGTGTGGTGATATGTGTCAAGAGGGGCCAGCGCGGCGGCGGCGACGGCGGCACAAGCTGGCCTGGAAGAAAGAACGACGCCATAAAAGGTATTAGCCCGAGTCGTGAATAAAGAATTGCCAAGTTGCCACCACCGCACCTCACCAGTCGGCCTCGATGCCTAAGAAAGGCTCTCCTCCAAGCTCCCAATGTTGCTATATTGAGCCGGGGTGTTTTTATCCTACTGCTCCACGATTTAACCCTTTATTGCATGGCGTTGCATGAAAGCAACACATGGTTTTCAGCTTTATTTCTATGCTGGAGTATTAAATTGAATCAAAGCAAGAAATCGTCACCTTCCAGGCAAAGTATCACAAGCGCTATGCGACGTTTAAAAATTTCCGCCGCCATTTTATTTTTTTACAGAGAAATTGTTCAACGAAGCTGTCCGAAAATTTCACTGAATTTTCTTTGTGCTGCCGATAAAATTTAGTGAAATTTCCAAACAGATTCAACCAACAATTTCTCAGTAAAGAAATAAAATGGCGGCGGAAATTTTTAAACGTCGCATGGCGCTTGTGATACTTTGCCTGGAAGGTGACGAAATGATGTTCGGGGAGCATTGTAAGTGTGGCCTCCTTACTTAAATAAATAACAAAAAAAAATCGATTTCAACTGATTCTATTGTCGAAAAAATACTCTACAATGTAGATTTTCTCTCCGAAATCAACGATTAGCTCATGCAACAAAGGGTTAATCGCGGAGTGTATGCCACCCTACCGCCCGGATTTCTTTCAAAATAGTTTTAAAACGTGCGATAAATCGGAAATTACCTAAAAAATAGTAGATTTTCGATAATAAAATTCAAAACACACTAGTAAAACATTTCTCCGAACTGCGAGGACCTCATTTTCTACTTAGGAACCACCCTATTTTTGACTCAACCATTAAATGGACGTATTTCTGTCAAACAGAACTATGTGCATTGAGACATGAGCCCTGAGGCCCATAAGAATTGACGTATAACAAGGCTCATGTCATAATGCACATAGTTCCGTTTGGCAGAAATACGTCCAAATCACCTAGTGGCATAGGGAAATTAGAGTATCTAGATGGGGAGAGTACGGAAATTTCGAAATATGGAGCTCTTGGGGTACAAGAGGGCAGCTAACCTGCAAACACGAAAAACACTGAAAAAATGCCGCTGACCGCCTGCAGATACCAATATCAAAGCAAAATGGCAGAGAATATTCATAAATGAGCGTCGTATACCTCAAGAATGAGTGAATTTATGCCCAAACTGAGTCAAATATGTGCTTCGCATCACTGAAAAAAAATTCTCGGTGTTTTTACCAAGGTCCGTTCGTACCTTTACCATCTCACTTTTTTACCAATTATTGGTAATTTTACCAAGATAGACTGGTAAGCTTACCTGAAAACCGGTATTTTTACTGTTTTTTTCAGGTAAGATTACCACTTTTATTGGTAATCAATTCCCGGTAACTTTGCCATTTTATCTCGGTAATTCTACCACAGTCCATAAAAAATATTGGTGTTTTTACCGAGGATCAGTAAAATTACCGAGAAAGTCAATCATTTTACCGAGATTTCTCGGTAAAATTACCAATTCCATAAATGACAATTTTACCACGAAAAAACTGGGATCAAATAGAACCCTGAATTCTTGGTGATTTTACCCTTTTCTTAGTAATTACACCGAGATTTTTTTTTTCAGTGTAAACTATAGGCGTAACAATTGTAATAATAATAAATCATTCTGAATTACTTGAGCTCATAGGGTGGCTGCCTTTTTGGGCCCTGAAAGTATCATGGCTGAACCTCTAAAATGACTGACATGCACGTACCCTCCCCAGGGTATAGGTGCCCTAGGGGAAACTAATGGCTCTTACGTTGTTTCTAAAACGAGCCCGAGATGGTGTTCCAGTGGCGTGGCGTGCTTTGCGATATATCGATTGATACGCCATTCAAACCTATGAAAAAAGATCGATTATCGGGGTGTTCGCAGCGAACGCCTGAGTAATCGATTCTTTACCATAGCTTCAAATGGCAAGATATCAATAATCGATTATTCACTCCACGCCACTGTGGTGTTCCCTCATTATGCAAAGTGTAACCCGTTTTATATGTTGAAAAAAACTACCCATTTCAAAAAAGTTTCTCACATACGAAGATATGATTGTAAAAATATTGTCAAATTTAATTCTCAAAAACTATTTTTTTAAATAAATTCCATCAATATTTTTAAAAAAAACACCATTTCAAAAATACTATCACAATTCAAACGTGTTCTCATTTCAAAGATTCACGGCATGGATTACAATACTACCAGGGAGCACGAATAATTATATATTTGACAAGCTCTACTCTAAAACTTTGATGAACTGTGCTTTGAGCTTGAGCTCCTCAGCTCCCCATTTCTTGCACTTATCTTCATATACACTAGACGTTCCATGTTCTAATGAAATTGCGGCTCGATTACCCAATTATTTAGAATTCAACAATATGTACTTTTTTGAACTACTCAACTGTTGATTGGAGAGCTACTGAAGGAATTTAGTTTTATACATTATGTGCTTGAATCTATACACTGGAACTATTCATGGTTATAGTTGTCTCTCTTACTTCGAGTGAATCTTATCGACTATTTAAATCTCCTGTTTAATGTTGAATACAGATTCTACTCACTAATTTGTTCTATACATATGTGTGTTACATTCAAGCTTGACTGTACAACATTTTAGTGAATATGTTTGTGAGAGATGTTTGAAACTCGAATACTTACGTATAGAAGATTTACGAAAAAAAAAAAACCTAAGAAGGAACGTCTACTTGATTTTAGTCAACGCCTTACCTAGGATTTGATGCCAAAACTTTAGGGGGGCTATTTTTAAATATTTCATCACAGACTCATTTTTTTATGATATCAGTCCATTGTTGCTCCGATGCGATTATCCTGAAGGAATCAGTAACGTAAGATGTATATTCTATAAGCTTCGGGGCCTGCTGCATGGGCTCTATTAATTATTATTGTTAATGGAGATGTTGCATGTGTGAGGAATTTGCGATTTGACTGTTAATCTCATGCAATAGTTCGCGAGAAACACGATGGTGCCACTGGTTTTCTCTGAAATCATCTCCCAAGCTCAAAAAAAGCTCTCAAAGTGAGGCCAAAATGGAGGGGATATCCCGCCCTACCCTGAGAGTCCACCTCTACATCAAAACAAACTCTTCATGCAAAGATAGGGAGCAAATACATTAGCAGGGTTGCCGTGTTTTCAGTTTTGGAGTCCCCAAATGAAGTGGCAGCCCTGTCAATGTATTTGCTCCCTACCTTAGCATGAAGAGTTTGTTTTGATGTAGAGGTGGACTCTCAGGGTAGGGCGGGATATCCCCTCCATTTTGGCCTCACTTTGAGAGCTTTTTTTGAGCTTGGGAGATGATTTCAGAGAAAACCAGTGGCATCATCGTGTTTCTCGCGAACTTTTACATAAGAAACAACCGTCAAATCGCAAATCCCTCACACATGCAACATCTCCATTAACCGCAGGCTGATTAACATTTTTCAGTGGACTTTATTCTAACTCTTACGCGAAACAAATCACAAATATGTTGAGATGCATGCACGCTCGGATTTGTCCTGAAGTGACCATGAAACGCCTTTGCCTCATTCGTCATTCCTAGATCAGAGATAATAGGCAACGTTGAAATTAAGTCACAGTGTAAGAGAGACGAGCGAAGCGCCCTTGATTAGTGTCCAATGCAACGAACACTATAAAAATTTCATTCTAACTCCTGGATACAACCATTCGGGCTCCATGGATGTCCATGTTGCATACGCACAGAAGTGCAGGCGTTTCGACTGTCCAGGCACTCATCGCACTTCACTCTCGGCGCGGCGCCAACGGCGAACTTTGCTGCAAGGATCCGAAATGACAGAGCGCTTTCGATTCTTTCAATTCTTTGTTTTTTTACAAAGATATCTCATAAGGACGAATAGTTGCGTGCAGACGGAGGATGTGAGTATCTCCTGTGCTTCAGTTTTGATATGACGCCATGCCTGGCATGATTTGTAGAGCAACTATCCATACCTGAGAGATTTCATCGAAGTATAAATGAGGAATTGAAGGCACAACGAGTATTTCAGAGAGGTTGGACATGGAAATTCCGACTGAAACTGCAAATTTTGATGTTAATTTTCGACAGCATTAATTTTATGGGTTGCTTCTTGACGCAAATTTTACTGAAAAATCAATGAAACCATTTCTAATGACCTTTACTTTCCGTACTAACATCGATAACAGCTTATAATGTTTCCACGTTTAGTATGACCTTCCCGAACTAACCATTTCTACTGAGTGCCACTAGTGAGGCGGTTAGTGCCTGAAGTCAAAACGCCTTCACTCCCGTGTGTATGCAACACGGACATCCACGGAGCCCGAATAGTTGCATCCAGGTGTTAGAATGAAAATCGTCTATCCGTCGCATGCGACACCGATTGTTTCTCTTCCATATTAACTTAATTTCAGCATTGCCTATTTGTGCCGAAGTAAACCATAACTGATTTTATTGCGACATCGACAATTTCCCCCTGAAATACATTATTTAAATGTATTGCAACGTTGCCGGCACTCTAATTCGTTAAATTAGGTATTTGAGCGTGATATGTAGAGTTTCCTTTAGCCTACTTCAATGATATGTCCTCTGGGGTAGGAAATTTAGATGTTTAGGAGCGAAAAGAAGAATTCTGATGAACCACATGGAATTTGGAACAAAAACAATGACCATTCGTCTTTCGAAGGAATGATATGCGACAAAAAATCTGTAATATCACAAGCCTAAACATACCTAAATACATGGTTTCCTGGGTGCAATTGCGAAATTATGTAGCAAAATAAAGTGTGGTAAATATATTAGTAAAAATTATGTATGTTCTGCTCTTCTTCTCATGAAATGTGGGCTGCGTCTAGTTTTACGTAATTTACGCATATAGCTGTGGAAGGAAAGTAAAATGAAAGAAAATTTTCTCTTTGAAAGCCCGCACCTCATCAAAATGTGTCAAGTAACATGGTTTAAAGTGAGAAGCCGTATAGGCTGTAGAAAAAATTAGTATTTGTACCTAAATAATCTTAAAAATACAGATTCCTATCTTTTAACTATCCTGCAGCAACAGCCTCAAAGCATAATTTAGAATATAATATGTAATAGCTAATCATAGAGATCCTCTGCAATTTTATTAAAGCCTTAATCGCGGAGAGAAAAATGCATACACTAATGTCATTCAAGAATTCTTCCAGCCCCACCGGATGTATTCTAACATGCAACCATGGCTTGTTATATAAAAGGTTGATGATTTTTAGCCCATTAAATAAAGATATTACCGATGAAAGGGTGTTAGAATGCGTTCATGGCTTGATTTATAAAATTGTTTTCACCAGTTACAGCCTATCAAATGGAAGTGTTATCGACATTTCCCTCTCTGTCTTTGAGAATCGCTTATACGTCAAAGGAAAAGATAACATTAAATTTTGCCACAAATTTTCTCCGTCAGAATACATTTCAGCAAAAATTCAAAACATGATCGGGACTTTTTTATCGTTGCAGCCTTTTAAATAGAGATTCTTCCGCATTCCAATCTCTGCCATCATAACATGCTCATGCATGAGCAAGGGATGAAATTATCTTTACTTATAAAATACGGTATTCATGTAAAAAATACAATTACTAACGCATATATCAATTATTAACAATATCAACAATAATTATCAATTATTTTATACAATTATGAACACGACGAATAATATGAAAATCAGTCTTCTACAATTATTGAGTGCGAAGTGAACAATCACACAATCAATCTTGCAGATAGTTTGATAATATAACGGTTTATTGAACAAACGGAAGCAACCGCTTATCTCTGCTCGTGCTACAATAAGTACTGCAGTCCACTACACCGCCATATTTTTGATACTCTGACTTGCCGTTCAGGCATTTGACCGACCGCTATGGACGGTATGAGATGCCATGACGGAGGTCACTTGCGCCCGCATAAAAACACGATGCAATAAGTCCTGCATCACCGTATTTTTGGTATTCTAACTTTTCATGCAGGCGGTCCATCGACCGACCGCTACACTACAATCTCACAGTCCTCGCGCGCCCCCGACCTTCCTTGACAATGATTCCTTCTTTGATCCACTGTTCACTGTTTCCAAAAGTCATTCACCTTTTATACCTTGAAAACAATTCTCAGATTCTTTTTTGTTTTTAATCATATCGACGGTGTAACTACCAGGCTACGAGTCTCGTTTGTGATGTTTAAAAATCTCAGCTCTTATTATATTTATTAAAGGAGAACAAATCACTATCTTTTCTTGAAATATTCACTTTCAAATTTTCCATGAGGCTCTCCAAAAATGACCCGCTTTTTGGGCATTTGAGTCGGCCGCATAATAGAGTTTGAAATGGAAGCTTATAATGAACTAAAGCTCAGAGAAAAATTTCAAGATGAGTGTGTAGGAACGGCTTCACGAGACACCGGGTAGGGAGGGAAAAGGGGGACAATGGGACCAAAATCCCTTCTAATATTTACCGTTTTCTTGTTGAATTGATGTTGCCATGGGAATCTATTCGTTATGTAATTGAGGAGTATTCCGGAAAAAAGGCACATACCGAGAAAACATGTTGTGAGAAAAACTCATTTGAAGTTTTCATTCCTACTTTCTGGGCACTGATGATGACATACATCGGAACTGGGGCACTCATATCAACGTTCGTACACCCTAGAATAAATAACGACTATTGGTAAAACTTACACTTCTTTCCGTGTTGTGGGAGGTATTTTTTAAAATTTTCCGTTATGTACCCTTTTTCCGGAAATGGACCGGTGGTTATAGGTTTTGGCTTTCAAAGATAAATTTTCAAGACTTTAACGAGTTTCTAAACAAAAATAAATCATAATTTCGATCGCGAACGTGCAGTTGGATCATTTTCGATCATCGTTAATAAAAAAGACAGCAGAACACGCGAAAAAAACGAAAAATTCAAACCCACAAGAGACCATTAAAAATTGAATTATTAGTAATTACAAAATTTCACGTGTCACCGGTGCAACGCGTAGGCAATCACTGCAACCCGATGATATTGCATTCATTAGTAGAATCAGTGCGATGCATCTGTAGTGAGGGATCCTTACTTATATCAGTACCCATCACCTGCCTGACTGCCTGCGCCCTGCGTGCTATCTCCTCAACGTCGCGTCGCGGCGACCGTACCCAGGGGCAAATAGATGAAATACGCCTGACTTAGCCTCACAAAACTTGGTCTCTTAGCTCCAAAAATTGATCAATTAAGCTGAAACTCGGGACATTGGTACATTAGGATGCGAGGAAACCGTTTCTGCCATTTCCGGAAAAAGGGCACATACGCGTATGTGCCCTTTTCCGGAATGCTCCTCAATTCTAGCTGGAGCGCAATTCAGCTATGCATTCACAACTGCAAGAATGTCGAAGGAAATCGATGAGGCCAGCGTGCATGAAGGCTATTTCAATTGTAATCATCCGTCACATTCTTACGGCGCAACGATACAACTATTTGAACTCTCTGGAATGCGTGAGGTATCACGCCGCATTTGAAGGCGTTTTCAAAACAGCCAAGTTCCGATACCAGGATTATCGTTTTGCATAGTTCATATTATTTTGTTTTATTCCGTACCACTTGTTTATTTATAATCCTCCTATAAATATTACCAATTGGCTAAATACAATTCTAGCTGAAGCGCATTTAAGCTATGCATTCATGACTGCAAACATGTGAACGGAAATCTAAGGGCGAGCGCACATGAAGGCTATTTCAATTGTAATCTTCCGTCACATTCTTACGGCGCAATGATACAACTATTTGAACTCTCCGGATTGCGTGAGGTATCACGCCGCATTTGAAGGCGTTTTCAAAATAGCCAAGTTCCGATACCTGGATTATCGTTTTGCACAGTTCATATTATTTTGTTTTATTCCGTACCACTTGTTTATTATTAATCCTCGTATAAAAACCACCTATTTGCTATATACAATTCTAGCTGGAGCGCAATTCAGCTATCCATTTACCACTGCAAAAATGTCGAAGGAAATCGACAAGAGGCTATTTCCATTTAAATCTCCCGTCACATTCTTACGGCGCAATGATACAACTATTTGAACTCTCCAGAATGCGTGAGGTATCACGCCGCATTTGAAGGCGTTTTCAAAACAGCCAAGTTCCGATACCCGGATTATAGTTTTGCATGGTTCATATTATTTTGTTATATTCCGTACCACTTGTTAATTTTTAATCCTCGTATTAAAACCTCCTATTTGCTAAATACAATAAAATTGTGTTCAGTATGTCGTTACTTCACTATTTTTACACGTTGGATTGAAAGTCTTCTTCATTCAATCTTCCACCCCTTTCAACCCCTAACCGCAAAATTGAGGTATTTATCTTTCATGTCGCATATTTTGCAGTTTACTCTGTTTTCAGCATCAATATGGGTGATTTTGAGAATTACAAAAAAATTTGATGTCGGTTGTTTTCCATAACTTCTTTACGGAAATGTTGCATATCTTTTACAGATAGCAGGACAAGAGGGGTTTCTTAATTCGCAAATTATTTATATCAACTCGTTTAGGATTTATGAAAATTAAAATAAAAAAAAAAATAAGATTTAAAAACAAAATCTCGCTCGATCTCCCAGTCCGCGATGCCGACCTTTAGTTCAGTATTATACATTTTTCTGTAAACCTCTGAAATTGTAAGTTTCGGGACCTTTTTTTCTTTCAAAAGGAATCAATGATTTAGTCAGAAAACAGAACACCTGTGTATGGATAACATCTGGTTTATTAAAAACCCTCATTTTTATGTACAAGGTTTACAAACATTGAGCACAAGGCGCCCATGACGATATTTTTTTAAGGTAACAGATCAATAAAAAACGAGAAAAAATCACACACAACCGGTTGATCTCATAACAATAGTGAAAGTTGCGAAAAACGTGTCTTGATTTGCGACGTTGTAGGTGTTTTGGTCGCATTTTTTTTCAAATGGAAAACCACCTTTTGGAGTATTAATAAAGCTCTTTACCATAGGCAGAAAATTTTGAAAAATTTTCGAATCGTTTTTATTTCTTTAAAAAAATGGAACAGGTGTGGTTTTAAGGATTGTGATCAATTGCACGCTTTTTTGCGACTTTCACCATCTACATGGTTATCATCACACACCGGGACATGCAAATGAAGTAGAAGAGAAAAAGGAGGCGTAAACAGATTATTGGAAAGGCGTCATGCCTGCCTACTTCTATGTGGATTGTGGACAGTATAACAAACATGCAACTTATTTGATGCTTGCATGGCCTAGTCACAACCGAGATAGCAGTGGCGTGGCGTGAATTGCGATATATCGATTGTTATGCCATTTAAACCTATGGAAAAGAATCGATAAACAGGGTGTTCACAGCGGACACCTTAATGATCGATTCTTTACCATAGGTTTAAACGGCATAACAATCGATACATCGCAATTCTCGCCACGCCACTGCGAGATAGTTGTGTTGTTCAAGGCAAGAGTTAGCACGGGAGACCCGGACGATCTGAGAACTGGCCGTTTTTTCTAGCTAATTTTTTATCTTTCTTTCGCTCTCTTCAGCCGTGTAAATTTACCATTAATGTTCGAAATCATCTTGAATATTTGTAAAGGTGCTTAAACCGCGGAGAAAATGAAACCCTTGGTTTGTGTCATGAGTCAATGGATATTTGCACCGATGATAGACAGAGTAAACACACCTAAAATTACTAAAATATGTTTTCTTTACTTTCACGTACACTCAGTAGAGTTCATCATCTGTAGTGCTAAAAAGTACTAGAAAGAAAGATACATTTTGATTTTGATACTCAACTAATTAGATGAACGCTGAGCTCATTCCAAAGATGCGATTTGTTTTTTGTCGGGAACAAACTTAAAAATGAATTATTTAAAACATTGTCGTTTTGATTAGCATTTGTATTTATTCTAAATGGTTTAAATTCGAGTAAAATTTAACGGAAATGACGAATAATAAATAGAAGCTATCCTCTGCAACTGAACTAAGTCTTTTGACACCATTTTCATAGCAAATAAATACTAAAGAAAAAGCGCGAGAAATTTAATCAGTCTTAATTTCGTATTATTTTTAAAAGGAGAAGACAAATTTAGAGAAAAAGAAGGTCTTAAATATCGTTTTAGACTGACTTATAATCTAAAATCTTCCTTGTGGCAAAAATATTGTCACCTATACTTATTGCACATCTTCAGTACCGATTAAATATGCATACAGTGATTTTCATAGAAGATCACTCATCATTTTTATTACCACACCCACATGAGAAAAACATATTAATTAATGTATTTATTGGAGCCAAGTAAATCTCATAGTATAGCTTACAAGTTTTTGGCTCTCACTAAAAGATTTTAGAGGATCATAATTCTCCTAATTACATTTTTGATTTTTGCCATATATTTGAAAAAAAAAAAACCCTGAAATATTAGTTTTCCATCACAGATCTGATTTTTTTTCCAAGCAATTATGTATTCATTAAAAAATAAGGAGAAACGACGAGGTTTTTCTTTTAGCTCGATATTCAGAATATCATGCAAAGAAAGGAAATTTAAGGTAAAACTAAGAAAACATGTATCCCGATTGCACTGTTCAAAATTTTCGCTCTCACTCTTTTCAAAGAGTGCTTATTTATGAGACATGTTTGCACAAAATCTCCAAGAAACATTTTGAAAAGGACGGAGAGAATTACGGAGGAACAACATTAGTGACGATGAATCATTTCTCGAAAGAGTGGAATGAGACAGAAAATCCGCAACTTTGCAAACAGAGATACGTGGTCAAATAGTTTCACCGCATCAAAACATTGGCAATTCCAAAAGCACAAGCTAATATACTCACGTCGATTTTTTACTTTAAAATGTCCATTTTATCCATTAATTTCTTCATTTTGTTTCAAGAGAACGAATTTAAGTATAATGATTTTTGAAGATTTAAAAATTGCAGGATTTTTAGGTATTGCGATCCCTTGTGTATTTTAAAATTGCCACAGTATGACGTGAAAGGCCATGCATTGATTGGAATTTAACAACAAAGCACTGGAAAGTGACGATTCTCACAAGTGATCAATGGCGTGGCGTGCTTTGCGATAAATCGATTGATCTGCCATTTAAATTTATGGAAAAGGATCGATAAAAGCATAGAGAAAAAAAAAGGAGGTGTTAGCATCTTGATGTTTGTTTACCCCGTGACGTAGGTCAGTACAACCTTGCCAGCGAAATCCGGAATTCGACGGACAATAATGTCCGATTATTTTACTTAAACCAACTATTTATATAATTTCAAGCACTTTTTATAGAATGACTTTTTTCCATAATTTACACCATTTCCAAGAAAATCGATGATAAACGTCGCTGTACCGACCTACGTCATCAAAAAAATGCCAAGATGCCCGAAATGCAAACACCTCCTTTTTTTTCTCTATGCGATAAAAGGGTGTTCGCAACGAACACCTCAATGATCGATTTTTTACCATAGTTTCAAGTGGGGAAATATCGATGATCGATCATTAAAGCGCCTCGCCACCGCTAGTAGTAGGTATTACTGTTTTTCCTCCATGCCACTACAAGTAATGAATCCATATGTGGCCGCTTGCCTCGAAATATATCGATTGTTTTACATCGTTTGAATGTGAACAAGAGCTGCCAACTTGGAGGAATTGCCTTTCTTTGAAAAATAAGGGTTGGATGATATCAACACAGCTAACCCTTTGTGTTGTGCCATAACTTATTGATATTGTTCAGCAAACTTATTGAAGTTATACTTTAACTTTTTGGAGTTACGCCCCAACTGATCGGTGCTGCACCAATAAGTTAAAGCACAACTCCAATAAGTTGATTTACAACCAAAATAAGTTTGCTAAAGCACCAATAAGTTAAATTTATGCACCAGCCTTGTTGGTTATGTCGAAACCACCCAGCCCTTTTATTTCAGTGTGGCTACAGCTAATGGTATTAGGATACTCGCTTATTATATTCGCAAGATTTCGATCACAACCATGATATGATAGTGAACGAGGAAATAATCACAGGAACGCAGTAAATGAGGCCATCCGCCATTATAGCCTTTTGAAAAATGAGAAAATTACTTTCGATCTCGATTTTCCTTTACATGTCTAATTGTTATATCAGCCAGCAGAACCCGAGGCCAAAAAGTCGGTTAATGATCTTGTTCTCTGTCGTAAGAAATTCCGGAGTGATCGCGTTGCTCCCTGAAACAAAAGAAATCGAAATACACATAATTTTAGGACATTCACTGAAATAACCTCTCGGAGAACAAGGTGGTGGGCAAAGATGGTCAAGTGTTTTAGACGCATACAAAAAGGGCGTATTTCAAATAATAAACTAAAGCTATTTTATATATATATTTTATATTTTTTTATCTCAATTTTACACCTTGAGAAGCACTTGTAAACTCGAGCTCGCGCCCTCTTCCCCATTAACGATACTACTTAAACAAAATTGATCAGAGGATAGTATCTCAACTTAACAAAAAGGAAAATTAACAACAGCTTTTAAGATTATTATTTGAGGATGAGCTCCTCCCTCCCCTTAAAAAACTCACAATTTGGCACACAGATTGTTACGTGCGCAAAGATCAATTTTATTCCCATTTCCTCGAGTGACGTCATTGAAATCCTTTCTCTCTCCCACACCTCTTCCGGGAGTGTTACATACAGGATGTCCCAGGATTAAGTACGAATATTGAAGGAATTGATTCTTTGGGTTGAAAGAAGACGTTTTTGTGGTATAACTTTTTTTCGAAAAACGCTTTCCGTGGGGGCCCCATTACCCCCTATTATCAGCTCCTATTATTCCCTATCAGTCCCTATTATCTCGAAAACGATGAGTTAAAGCGAAAAAACGCAGGTTACATTTTCTCAATATTTTTCAACGCTGAATCTTGAGGTGCCGTCAAAAGTTAATTTTTGTCGCTAGAAACATTAATTTTGGCCACTTTTAGGTTCGGTACCCACCCCCCCCTTAAAATGAGTTTTAGGTACCTTTTTTGGAGGTCAAAAATGAAAAGAACGCTAAAAATTACTTCCAGTCACCAATTTTCATTAATACTGGTTGATAAACATTGCCGCAGTGTTAAAAAGACGATTTTTTTCCTCCAATTTTGGGGAGTCGTCGCGCCCAGGGAAAGCGTTTTAGGAAAAAATGTATATCACTGAAACGTCTCCTTTTGACCCGTAGAATCGACTCCTTCAATATTCGTATTTAATCCTGGGACACCCTGTATATCATGGAGAACCCCTAAACCTCTTATCCTCCAGTTACACTATTTTAGAGGCCTGCAGCTATTAGTCGAGAAGAACTCACGGCAATCCTTTACCGGAGTAGGCGTTGAAATGAATTGCTGACCCTCTAGTTTCCTAACATTGAGTGCAGCTCATACTTGAAACATTTAGAGACTTACTAATACAAAAGATAGGCAATATGCTGCAAAAAAAATGTCAAAAGTGAAAAAGTAACAGTAATATAAACCTGAACGACAGTGGCCATGAGTCGAGACATTGCTCTGGTGACTTCTAAGACTGCTCCTAAAAGACCCTCGTTCATCGGTCTCCCGTACTGAAACAGCGATAAAAACAGAGATGAAACAGAGGAACATACAGAGAAGCAGAGATAGACACAGAAATAGGCAGATAAACATGGCCGAAATAGAAGCAACCATCTCCGAGGATGTGATCTTTATTTCAGAATGTGCTGTTTTTGTCTATATGTAAAAATGAAGGCAAAAAATGACGCGGGCAAAATGACATAGAGGCCATAATTTTTAGGCTGGTTAACACAAAAAAAAGAGAGGGAAAACTTACGGTGTCATCCATTCCAAAATCGCTCGTGGCATCTGGTTGGTCGTTCTCATCAAAGTCTCCGAAGTCTGAAGAGGATGTTTGCCTCGGCGGGTTCTGAGAAAAAAAGAACGTTCTCAATATATTTTTGTGGACTATTATTTCAAAATTTAACGCAATTTCCGTAGAACAAAATCCTAACGATTGAACTTTTGAAGATTGACGCTAAAACTATGAAAAACGTGAGTAGTAGGAAAATGAGGATTTGAACTCAAAAATTAGATTGGTCTTATGGGAGAAAAAATAACTCGCGTTTCTTACGGGGGACTCCGTCTTACACGGTGAGTATAGGAGCCATCCTCTGGGCAGCACTCCACCCTCCGCCCGCCTGGACCGCTTTACCGTTGAATCTTCCGTCTGGGCCCTGGGGAAATTTTCAGGGAATTTTCTTCATTATTTCGAAATCATCAGCAGACATTTCAAACAAGTAAGGTTATTTTTTTATGATCAAAATTAAAAATAATGAATCAAAACGGAGATTTTGAAACTTTGCAATGAAGATATAAATTTTCCGAGTTCAACCATCGATTTGCAAGTGTAAGATCGGCATGTGATATGTACCAGTAAACCGAGGGTACTATACCTGTAAAATGTTAAAAATAAACAATTAATTGGACGTATTTCTATCAAACGGAAATATGTGCTTTAAGACATGGGCCCTGAGACCCATAAGAATACGTGCTTAACAGGGCTCACGTCATAATGCACATAGTTCCGTTTGATAGAAATACGTCCAATTCAACTCACTCGAAGGTTCCCGAGCAGGCCCAATAACCGCAACGGAGCTGCAGTTGTTGTCGTAGGTTTCTTCTTCTTCGGTTTTTTCGTAGTTTTCTTCTCGTAGCTCTGTAAGAAAATATGGACATATTTCAACGAAATTGATTGAAATGACAGTAAATTAAAGAGAGAACATTTGGACTAACAAGCCGACTATCTCTGCGAGAGTGCGGGACAGTCTACCCTAAAAATGAGAATCTCTAAATTCTCACGAATCTTGTTTCATTAGTTTACGTTCAGATGTTCCCAGTTTTTGACTAAGTAAGTGTTGGAAAAACTCTCAACAAGCCTTGGTAAAAATTGGCGATACGAGCTGCGTTTCAAAATACCATAGGAGTTCTTATAGCCGACTAAAGAAGGCTATTGAAAATCATATAGCTGGCTGTAGGAAGCGGAGCAAATCATATGGCCGGGCTGTACGATTCTATAAAAAAGTATACAGTCGGGCTGTAGTTCCTATCGTCGGGCTTTACACTTTATCGCCATTGGCTATAAAAGGCTATAAGAAATTGTGTTAAAGAAATTCGCGTGCTTTGGAAATCATTAGGTTTGATACGGAACTATCTTAATATTTACAAAACACACATTATATTTTCCTTTAAAACATATTGTTTCTTCATCAATTAAAATGAGATGGTCCATACAGAGTGTGTGCAAACATTTCAAAATCATGAGTTGAAAAACGCTGACTCCGCGAGATTAAATATTAGAGCCTAATACAAAGCGGAGCGGCGACGCATTGGCGCCTACAAACCTGACAGAGATACTTCACGTATTGCGCAATGCGTGAAGTATCCCTGATAGGTTTGTAGGCGCCAATGCACGTTTCGCGCTCTTTGCCCGCCCGTCGCGCCGCAGCGTGCCACGGCGTCTGAAGCAACTATTTCACACCAGAGGTATTGCACAGTAGCATAAGAAATTGAAGACGCTCCAACATATTAAGAATGACAGGCATCCTTCAAAAGTACGGAGCTTTCCTCGCAAAATAAATCAAGATACTACGGCACAAAAAGAGAGTGGTAGTCCAAAAACTAACTAAGTCCTTGTATCCGTATTTAGTAACGTTTAGCATAAACTTTATCGTCTGGCTGTTGCTTAATCGCCATCGGCTATAAAAGGCTATAAGAAGTTGTACAGCCGGCTACAGAAGCTATTGGAAATCTTACAGCTGGCTTTAGGTCCATAGTATTTTGGAACACACATTCTACTCCCGATTTTTACCAGGGAGTGCTTAGTTCTAAGAAATTCACCCGGGGAAGTTAAAATATTTAGAATAATCATTTATTTCACTTACGAGTATGGCACCTTCGTACTAACTTTAATGAACCGAAAGAGGTAATATGTCCACATCGGTAATAAATTAGGTCCACAAGCCATTTATATTTCAAACTTACCGTGATTTGATTTGCGTTTGGTCCAAGAATATCCGGAGATGACAAGATTGCGTTTAAAATCTCCGCCTGGCTCAGCTGAAGAACAAAAAAGTATGTAATTAGGTGTGATTTTAAATGATTTAGGTCATGAGGGACTGGCACTAAATTTGAATAATTTTTTCCCTGAAACCGCATTTTTTACCCATACTTAATGTCGTCAAAACTCCCGTTTAATTTGCGAATTTCTTGGAGTTTTTGTGCCAAAATGTTGGAAACATATTCTTGGAAGGGGCAGTGTCAATACTGAAATGTTAAGTTTTTCCACACTAAAATGGCGCTTCTTCTGTTTACATAGACTTGTTATAGCATGGTCGTCAGCGAGGGGAAAAAAGAATTTCTAAGGTTATACACGCTCTGTAATGCGAATTTTTCCTCATGAAAGAAAGCCGGAACTCTACACTGTACCAATTGAGATGAGTAAGAGTTTTACTCAAGATATGCCTGTGTAAATAAATAGTGGGACCTTGTCGAGCCAAGCTATTGATCAAGAAATGGTCATTGTTAACTACAAATAATAGGAAAAAAATCATTAAAATATAGTATAGTATTCTTACCTTAGCCCTATCTTCGTTATTCAATAACATGTTCAATGTAGAATTGTCAACTTCGCTTTTAAATTCCTCTGTAGCCATTCCTTCAGTTTTCATGCTATTTTCTAGACTTTTACCAATTCGATTGGACTCCTAAAACATGAAAAAAGTATACATTACAAACCCTTGAAGGACAAATAATGATCATCAATGATTTTACGAGAGAACATTTAAAATGTCTATTAAAAAACTTCAATGGTCTGAAACTTAAAAATGGCTACATTATTAAACGAATTAGACGGAGCAATATTAATTAAAAACAAAATCTACGAGTGAGATTTACGGAGGATCAAAAATTTAAAAATATTTTTCTAGAAATGAATTCAGTGTACACAGACAGTGATGAAATAAAGAGACAAAAACGACAAGTAAAAGCTACTTTGCACGATTTGATATAAGATGTTATGTTAGTCTGTATTAATCAGATTGCGGAATATCGGTCATAATCAACAACTTTTCATGGTTTGGTGAAAGTGGGACAGTCTACCATAGTCCAAAATTAGAGAATCGTAAGAGAGGCAAAGAGGAGAACAGTTGATCATGCGGACTCACCACAAGTTTTTGGTTATCATTTGAGTTTTTCTGCATATTCTTCGCTCTTTCGATGGCCAATTCAATTATCTAGAAACATAAAAATACAACTGAATGTAGTGCACAAGATGAATAACATTTAGAGATTATATCTTTAATAGGCAAACCTTCAGTTAACAATGTCTGTAAAAAGTTTAGCATTCCTCATTGGCTTTATCATAGGTTATAACGATAAAAATTTGTATTTTTTCTAATAAATATTCAACTATTCACGCTCCTCGGTTTGTTGGTTGCATATGCGGCAAAATTGAAGGCGAATCTTAGGCGGACGATACCTGCTAGTAGTTCTACCGACGCATTGTTTGTTGATTTCAGCAAAAAAACCCAAGAGGGAGATAATTATAAGTTTCAGAATGGGTAGTTCGCGCTCCATGGTATGTGTGTTGCCTATGCAGCATAATGGAAGGCGCTTTTCAAGTAAACGATGTATCTGTCAATAGATTTACGCATTGTTCATTCGGTTCTGCCACAAATTACGGAGGAGAACTCTTGGTTGCCCTTCTTTTTAGCTTTGATGGCGCTTGGTGCAGTCGCTCCTCATGCGCAACTATTTATCCGGCCTGGATGAAGAGACTTTTTCAAACACAAAAATTGTCATCAACTTGGAGTGGTAAAAACGGACACAAAGCTCAATTTTTTGTCGAGTGAAATGAGATCTGTAAGGAAGTACAAAATGAGACCTAAAACACTTACTTTATTGGCCAATACATTTGGATCTGTTTCAAATTCTCCTGTCAGCTTAGCCGCTTCTATCATGTCCATAACTAATTGGCTTTTCTCCCCCAGTTTTACCTGCGGAAAAATCAAATTAGATGAAGATGCTGTGAAATTGCTTTTCGGTATTTTTTTTCTATCATGTATCAGTCTTTTCTCAAGCATGAATAAATTTGCGCGCATTGATACTGTAGGATAAATATTTGAATTCATGGCCTCTCCTATGGTTTATTGAAAACACCAATATGTATGGGTAACAGAACGTTTAACCTCTTTGTATTACGTGCAATGATTCTTTTCTGATACATATGAAAAATACCGTTATAAACAAGGATCATGGTCCGTACTTTTTAATGTTTTTAGTAAGTGCAGAGGGGAAGGTAAGGTTTCCCTAAAAGTGTTTTGAGCGCTGTAAATAAAAAATGAAGTGAACGAAATTTGCCTGCAGTTAATTTGTTTATTTTAGGATTAAAATATGTTTAAACTTTCCACAAAGTGTGTTATGCCTGTGCCAACTATATTGACCCGTATTTTGAATAATTTCTTGTCAATTAGGTATCTTATACATTTTTACTTCTCTCAAATACTGAATGGTAATGTTAAGAGATAATTTTTCTTTTGGAATAGTCTGGTGGGAAACAGTTTACTCGCAAATAAATATTCTGAAAAATTCATGCGATTTTTTTTAGAGCGCCAAAAAACATTGTGGGAACGCTTTAATACGGGAAAATATTCTACATCAACATTTTCTAGTAATATTGGGAATTGGAATAAACCCGTAATGTTGCGTCGGTATTGTAGGTTGAAAATATTGTCGATGTTTTGCGGTTGAGTCTTATTCAGGATGAGTAAATTAATCACTCTCTCGATAAAGTTAAGTAACTGAACTAATGGCTGCGTTAGTCTCCTACTAATAAATTGACGTCCTCACGTAGAAATAATCTGTATGCAAAGGAGCCTTCAATTAAAGAACGTAAAATGTATCAGGATGATCTATGAGATATGCGCTTTTTCAAAGCTTTATGGGTAGGTATATGCCCTCTGTTTATTGACGTGTAGATGACATTTAACTCAGTATCTCAGCAGGCGCACAGTTACGAATACTTTAAATGTCAGCCAATCAGTGGCCCACTCATTCATTTTCTAATCAGGTAATTTTAATGTGCTGGGCAAGAACCGGGCGACTTAATGGCAGGTTGACAACATCGCTTTTCTTCCATTTAAATACAACATAAAAGATCGATTTCAAGTAACGCAGCGTGCATCGATATTATCAGTTCTTTGAAATACATTTAAATCGAGCAGATCTAGTGTTGCAAAATCCGAGAGCCTCCATTGGCGTAAAGGCGTAGTTTTAGCTACACTTAGCAGACATTAGGTGGCCATATCGATGTCAGGGCAGTGGCGATTCTTGAAAGTTGGCAACCGTGTTTTTTCACTTTAAATGCATGTAAAACAATCGATTCTTGGTAAGGCAACTTGCCTCCTTAATAATCGATATTTTTTAATAGATTTAAATGGAAGGAATAACAGTGCTGCCAACTTGCAAAATCGTCACTGTGTCAGGGAGACCGTAGATTTTAATGAAAGAGTTTGTGAGAGCGAATTTGAAAGTTAATAATGCTCAACGCGCGATGATCGTGGCCAACAAGTCAGAGAAATATTTGACTGCGGGCTTAAGCGATTGTTAAAAAATCAACCAGATTCCACCACTGAGAACTTCGCTAATGAATAACTACAATACGCCGCGCTTGAAAGGAAGCTCTCACCGGCTGCAGCGCCAAACGCAGCAATCAGAATGCAAATGGAAAGGTTAAAGAAGCGCAAAATTTACATTGGAAGATAAAATCGGCTTGTTGCCGAAAAAAGTAACAAAAAATGTAATGCATTCCGACTCATGCTTCAATTAAGTTTCCTCCACCTTCCATGCAGATGAAACACCATTTCACACACAATCGGCCACATTCACTTTCCCCCGTTAATTTGACCTTAGAACTCAAGTGATCCGTTAATTATGTAAATGATATAAGCAGACATCCAATTAGTAATATCATTCCAAAAAACATGAAAGCATGCTATTGCATAAAATTAAAACGAAACTATTACTCGTCTCAACCTGGCAACGTGAAATATGTTATGAGGCTGCAGAGGTATTCAGCAGGAAAGTATTAAAGTATGACAACGAGGCATTTAGAATGGCTCTGAAGAATTTCCTGGTGAGCTGAATACCAAGTGCTTGCCGGTATAACATGGAATGGACCAAACGTGTGACACATCAATCTCCCTGTTTCGACACCATGCATATTTTTTTAAAAGAAGTGCCTGCGATACCTTCCTATGTCCCATTAATCAAGTCGATAATGATTATTAACTGACTGAAAAATTTTATTGGCAGGAAATACTTTTGTACCTCTGTACCTAGTAAAACTAAAATATCATAAATGATCCGCAGAGAGAGAGACTGAGCGATCTTCAATTGGACTACATTTTACAAAAAGGAACTACTATTTTTCGCTCATTTTAAAAGCACTTAGTTGCATTGGGAGTATCAAAGTGGAAAGGCAGAAAAAGGGCTACAATACGAGGAAGAAAAGAGGCGGAAAGAAAAAGAGGAATTAAAAGGAGGGAAAGAAGAGATATGGAAAGAGGATAAAAGGAAAAGAAATAAGAAGAGGAAAAGAGAGAAAAAGGAGAAAATGGAGAAGAGAGAAGAAAGGAGAAGAATACCAATGAGAAAAAGAAGGTAAGGAAGAGGGATAGACGGAAAACAGGAAAAAGCATAAAAAACGGAAATGAGGAAAAAGAAGAAGAGAGAGGGGAAGAAGAAAATAAAGAGAAGAAGAAGAGAAAAAGGAGAAGAAGTGTCTGCTTGAGCATGAACAATAAGGGTAATTAAGGGTAACATATGGGTCTTCCCGGTGTAAATGAACGTATCGTCGCTCCTTTGACGTAAAGACGTATCTCGATTCCCGCATGGGCCCCAGAAGGCATGGATTTCTATGGAAATCAGGGTTCACGTGGAAATTGAGATACGCCTCTATGTTGATTGTCGATGTTGAGATCGATTTTTCTCTTGATGCTTGTCGTCATTATGTGAATGTGGTGACCTGAATCGCCCCCTAAATTAAAGCTGGTTAATCCTGGGACACCCAATGAGAGGATGCAAAAGTTGTTGAGCATTTCACAAATACGTTAATCATTACCATACAGTAATAATATCAGTGAACCATATTACCATCACAAAATAAATAAATACAAAAATAACTCATCTCCTCAGCGTATCCGAGAATTTGTCAATCTACTAAACTATTCTACACGGCATCCATATTCCCAGCGAAACGCCGATCACTTACCATTGACTCAACGACTGACATATTTTCAGCGCTCAAAGATGACGTTTTGATAGACGTTTCTTCGACACTTTGATCGCTGACACTGTTTTGTACAGGCATAATACTCATCAATTCTGCTAGATCTTCCTCACGAGTCTTGGCAGACACCGTGCCGTTTGTCTGTTCGTTTGATTGCTCTGTTGTTGCAGGTGCCAGAGTCGAGGTCGTGACCATTTTCACAGTCATCGTCGGCGTAGAGGGGACCGGGAGAGGTTTAGCGGTTGTTTTCTCACTGGCTTTCGGGGTAGTCGGGGGTACCGCCATTTTAACTGGAGCTACCTTCGCGGCAGGGGTGCTTTTGACCGTGGTTGTTTGAGGTTTCTTCGTGGTCGACGACATGACAGCGGATGTCTTTGACGTCATCGAAGCAGCCATTGGCTTATTCGCGTTCGTCGTTGTTGTTTGAGTTGTTGTGGCGATTATCGATGCGGATTTAGGTGTGGTTTTGGCGGTCATCTCTGGCGCTTTTTTGGTCGTTGATGGAGCCGGAGGTCTCGTGGTTGTCGTAATTGTCGTTGAGGTTGTGGTTGTCGTAATTGTCGTTGAGGTTGTGGTTGTCGTCGGAGCAGATGTGGTTGTCGTCGGAGCAGATGTTGTTGTAGTCGTCGGAGCAGATGTTGTTGTAGTCGTCGGAGCAGATGTTGTTGTAGTCGTCGGAGCAGATGTTGTTGTAGTCGTCGGAGCAGCTGTTGTCGTGGATTTCAGCGTAGTTGGAGGTGTTGATTTCGGTGTTGTTTTAGCCGGCGGTTTTGTGGTCGGTTTAGTTTGTGGTTTTGGAGTCGGTTTTTTCGTTGTTGTTGTGGCCTTTGGGGGCGCTTTTGTCGTCACTTTCACCGTTGTGGCTTTTGATGGAGTTGATGGAGATTGCTTTGGGGTCGCCGCGGTAGTTGAGGCCGGTGATTTCATTGTTGTTGACAGCGTTGTAGGGACAGTTGTAGAGACGGTTGTCGTTTCCGTCGTAACTGATGAGAACTCGGTAGTTAGGGGTGTTATTACTATACCCTCAGTTGTTTGCGCCGAAGTCGCAGGAGAGGAAGTTGTTGTTGATGAGATCTCTGTACTCTGTGGAACAAAAAAGAGGAAACGATCAGATCTCTTGCAGGGAAGTTTGTGACGCGTGGGTGAAGTGAAAATATGCATCCTAGATATTCTAACCTATTTGTGAAATACATCAAGGACTAAGCTGCCGTGTTACAGAAAAAAGCAGCAAGTGCATTCTGGGACGGTGGAAGGTCTTAAAAGTTGGCAACGCTGTATTTCATCCATTTAAATGTACGTGAAACAATCGGCTCTTGGTGAGGCAGCAGGCTGCCTCACCTAAAATCGATATCCTTAATGGATTTAAATGGTGAGAAAACAGTGTTGCAAAATCTCCTGGAGACCAATAAGTGGATTTCGTATGAGCCATGGTTAGCACGTACTCTTACGTGTCTCGAGGATCATTCCAGAATGCAATTACGGCTATCTTCCGTAACGAAGCAGTATGCTAGAAATACTATGCCGTTTAATAACAATCAATTTTAAAATTGAATTGGTCAATGATATAAAAGTTAAAAACTGTGTAAAAGATAACGCTAAAGAAGGATACTCTATAACTATTTGAATTAGAGGAATCAGAAAAAAATAGATCCAATGTGGAAGCTTGCAAATTCATGACATTGAATAATACGCAACTCATGTTTATAGGTATTGATTTTCTATGATTGGATAGTGCACTAATATGAAGGAAAAATTGCGTCATATTTTCTCGTGATTTAATTGAAATCTACATTGGTGATTCGATACAGAGGTGAAGTGACAGGTGTTAACTACTCCAATTTAGTGACAAACTACGACAATCAGGTATAATTATACAGTATCTTGTAAATGTTAATCTAAAGGATCACATAAAGGTTAATGAATTTAATTCAACAGAAATAAACCGAACCTCATTTGTGAAAACATTAGTTTCTTTTTGGTTACTTAAAGTCAGAATAAGATTTGTAGTTTAGTTACGTTCATTCCAAAAACTTTACATTAGAATGATAACTTTATCGCTTCATTCCTATACATTTTAATGCTGAGGCTGAAAATGCGATTATCTCCTGAGCTCCTATTCTGTTGAATTAAATTCATACTTCCTGTGAAATGAATCACCAGTGACGAGAGTAATCATCACCACTCCCAAAACTGAAAACCAGGCCGCGATGCACTTGTAACCAACCCTTCGTTATTACCTTCTGCAGCCTTCTGTTCCCATTATCATGTTATTGACGCTATTAATAATGAATCATACAGTAGCGATACATCCGACTGATTTTCATCGGAAGTATTGAAATAGATTATGTCATTGCTATTGTTCATAATTATCGAAGTCCAACAGTCAAATCAGACATTTTGTCAAATGCCTTGACAAATGGTCAAACACTCTTACTCATCGTTAGATTAAAATCAAGAATCTTTTGCTTGGTTTTGACTACACAGTGCTTTGAAAGCGTGAATACGAATTTTCAGTTAAATATGAGATTATTTAAAGGCAGTTTTATTTATTTTTAGCTCTTTAGTAGACGTGTTTACCAAAACATTGCAGTATTTAATATAAAAAAGAAGTACCCGCACTTTGAACCTCAAGAATTTCTTAGAATCAAATATGAAGCGGTAATTTTTGGAAAATCCGCAGTTCAAAGGAGCTTCAAAGAACTTGGTGCGTAAAAATCAGAAAAAAATCCGGAAATTATCAAGAATTGAAAGACTGCTTAGGCTTTTGATAAAATATCCAACTTGACTTATTGCCCGTGACAGATCGATGGCTAAACTCTGAGAGCAGGTGAGATATGACGTGAGGAATTGCCTCTAATATTTTATTTTTTGAGAAAAAACGACCTCTTATTATTTCTTAAAGCCGTCATTGATTTTTCTTCGCTCATTCAAAATTATTCTGGAAAAACTTAAAGCCGTTATATTCCGTTTATTTTAATTTGAAGGAATAATATATTAAAAAAGATTTTAAAACACTGTAATTGTGTTCTGCGTTTTTAGAGTTTAGCCATTGATATCCAATTAAGCTCTCACATGTCGCCGGATTATCCTTTGTAACATTTCGCGAAAAAACGATGGTGCCATTGGTTTTCTTTGAAGCGAACCTTAAAATTAAAATAAATAGACGGAATGACCTATATGTACTACACTCCGTTCGCAAAATTCCTATGTCCGGAGACTTGGCAATTTTTTTGTCACGTCCATAGACAGGTCACCGGTCTCCCCCGTTGCTTAGTCTTTTTTTCTTAGCTTTGCATTAAAGTCTCCAGGATTTCATCGCAATTTCGTATAGGTAACACCGAAGTTGGTACAAAAAAAAATGAGAGATAAGAGAGATAGCATGGAATTAATGAACCATCAACCTCCCGGTTGGAGGATGAGTTTTTTTCTTAACCTCGCGTTAAAATCTCCAGGACTTACATTGCAATTTCGCATCGGAAACACCGAATTTTGGTAAAAAAAATTAATGATAGATAACATTGCATTAGTAAACAATCCACCTCCCGAATAGAGAGCGAGATTTTTTTCTTAACCTTGCGTTAAAGTCTCCAAGACGTACCATTGCAACAATGTTGCAACGGTGATTTTAGAGTTTTTTCTTGCAGTTTGAGAGTTTGTTTTAGTGGAAACCAGTGGCACAATCGTGTTACTCGTGAAATTTTGAATCGCACATTCTCTTGGCATGCGAGAGCTCCCCTCTGTAGAATCTAGAAATCTCAGAATCTAGAATATACCGTCGGAGAATCCGACTAGATGGTAATCACAACTAAGGAAGTCCTTAATAGTTAGGCGGTCAGATTTTCGTCTGCGTAACCCCGATTTTGGCGGGAGGAAGGAGTTACTCTTACCGGGGCCTGAGTCTGAAGGTTGGCCGACTGAAGCGGGAGCGATTTCTTGTTCGCCACTCTGCTTATAATCTCATCAAAGAGCGCCATATCTCGGGCGTCGCCCTGCTTCGCCAATTGCTCCACGTGGTCCGACGCGTCCTCTTCCGGTACCACCGTCCCGTTCGGGAACCTCCGTACCACCGTCCCGTTCGGGTACAGACCGTAGATGAAGAATGGCACCTCTGCCTTCATCGATGCTTTTTCGGTCGATGTCATCGGTTTCTCGGTCGTTGTCGTTGGTGTTGTTATTGTCGTTGATGTTGGTGTTTCTGTAGTTGTCGTCGTCCTCGTTGTTGTTGTTGTTGTTGTCGTCGGATTTTCGGTCATTAATGTCGTAATAGGAACCGCAACGATCGATTCTATTCGTTCTGTGGTCGTTTCATTGAGGGTATTCACCCCCTCGACAGACTGCGTGTCTCGTTGGATGATGTTAGCTTGAGAGTTGTCCCTCCCGAAAAGATCATCAATGTTGATCACTTTCACGGTGGTAGGTTTCAGCGAGGTCGGGAAAGCTGTTGTTGTTGTTGTTTGGGGTTTGGTAGTTATTGCAGGTTTTTTTGTCGTTGTAGGTTTTGTTGTCGCCGGTTTTCTGGTCGTAGTCACTAGCTTTTTGGTGGACTTTTGTGTGGCCTTCGGGGGAGCTGTTGTTTTTGCGGGGGCTTTTGGGGCGGGCTTAGGGGTTGATTTTGCTGACGGTTTGGGTGTCGTTTTCGGGGGACTTTTCGGGGTTGTGGTTGTTAACTTAGAGGTTGTTGTTAGAGGTGAGGAACTAAACTCTACGTCCTGCAAAGAGAAAGAGGTTAAAAGCAGGCTAGAAAGCTGTGATGTTTAAATATTTACATTTTTTAGAAACCCAACTGTACATGAGGTTCAACTGGAACGCTGTAACTTTGTTCCTAATGATAAGTGTTGTAAATAAACCAAAAATTACAAGTGGAAGTAGGTAAAACCGAACTTTACATATTGCATCCCATATTTGCACTAGCAGTTGACGTGTTTCTACCCCTTGACATGTAAAGTTGACGGAGTTTGAAATCCATTTATGATGCACTTCTCTTAACAAGTTCGATTACCCATCTGGTGATAGATAGTGATAACATTACGGTTGCGTGAAAATCAGTGGCGTGGCGTGCTTTTCGATGTATCGATTGATCTGTCATTTAAGCCCATGGAAAAAGATCGATAAACAGGGTGTTTGCAACAAACACCTTAATAATCAATTCTTTACCACAGCTTTAAATGGGGAAATGTCGATAATCGATCACTCACGCCTAGCCACTAATAAGAAGCAAAGAAATTGCCAAGATCCGGTATGGGCTTGGTCAGTGGCTCCCTAGTTTAGGTTACCCGTGTGGCAGGAATGTCTTCATTTTTCTCTGTATTTTCAAGATTTCAATTTTACAAAATATCCAAGAAAATTTAAAAAGACATTTATATGTACGCCTTGCTATGCACAAACACACTCAATACCTCATGCATCGTTTTCGGTTTGATAATTCAACGTAACCGCCATTAAACTCAACTCTCACCACGACACTCCGAGCTCAGAGTGGTTAATTAACAAGCTCTGAGTTCTTGCCAACTTCACAGTGTATCATCTCGTAATTATCCACAAGCTTACGGCCTTAAGTGCACCTCTTTCGAGGCTCAATTATAGGTAGTATCAAACCAAACAAAGTTCCTGATGCACCCGAGTCGGAAACGGACTCTCCAGTGGTGAGACGTGAATGATCGATTATCGATATTTCCTCTTTGAAGCTATGGTAAGAATCGATAATGAGGGTGTTCGTTGTGAGCACCCTGTTTATCGATCCTTTTCAACAGGTTTAAAAGGCAGATCAATCGATATATCGCAAAGCAGGCCACGCCATTGAAGACTCGTGACTTATGTCAGAGAGGAACGCATCAGAAATCGGAAGAAAAAGAGGGAATTAAAGAGGAGTAGTGAGGAACAAGGAGAGGAACATGAAGAAGGGAGGAAAAAAGGAAAACGAAGAGAGGGAGAGGGAACTGAAGGAAGAGGAAAAAGCATGAGGAATGAGGAAGAGAAATGAAAGAGGTAGGTAGAGAAGAAGAGGAGATGAATTAAGGAGGAGAAAAAGAAGGAGAAGAGAAAGGAAAGACATTATTAAAAGAACAGGGAGTGAGGGAGAGTTTCTCTATCATCGTTTTAATCCTTCACGTTTTCTCAATCTCTTTTGAATTCCTCTTTTCCCTCTTCCTCCTTTTCTTCTTCTTCTTCTTCTTCTTCGTCTTCTCTTTGTTCTCCTTCGTCTCACTCTGACGTAATGCGTCCCCATCTGACGTATTGGTGGATGGTCGAACTTGAAAATATTTCCTGTCGGATTTACATTTTTTTGGAGGATGACTAATTCTTGAGATTGCATACAATTCCACATTATCTGCATTCGCTTTTCCACGAATAATCTTAGAATATTCATATTGACATATCAGATTCTCAAAGTTACCCCAGACAAACATATAGACGAATGTTTTGAAACTTCACCATCGGATAGTATTTTCCGCGTGTTTCTTTTGCTTTCTCAAGAATATTCTCCGACTGCTTGCAAAGATACTTGTACGGGTTTGTTTCAGGGCGGGATGATAACCATTTTCAGATGGAACCACAAAAATTAGTGTTTTTATGTACATTTGGGATTTGGGCTCATCTGAAAATGGACCGTCCAGTTTTGGAACCTCTCTTGAAGAGAAATCTTCTTGAAAAAGAACACGAACGGTACTTGTAAGACATCGAAATCCAGATACGTGCCTCCTCAGTTTCAACAGTGAATTGAAACGTGGCATTAGATCAGTAGGCAGATTGAATTTTTTTCTAATTTTAAGACTAAATTTTTAGTAATTCCTCACATCCGAAAGAGTCCAAAAGGACGATTCCATAACAAATGAAGTTTTTGCATGTTTCAGGAATTTGCGATTTAAGCCCTAATTCCTAGGTAAAATTTCACGAGAAACATAATGGTGCCATTGGTTTCCTTTGGTTTCAACTCCAAAGCTCAAAAAATATCCCACGCTAACCTGAGACTCCACCTCTACACCAATAAGACAAACTGCTTAGACAACGCTAAGATAGGGAGCAAATACATTAGCAGGGTTGCCGTGTTTTCAGTTTAGGAGTCCCCAAATAAAATGCCTACCCTCTTAATGTATTTGCTCCCCATCATTACGTAGAGAGTTTGTCTTGATATAGAGGTGGACTCTCAGTGTAGCGTGAATATCCCCTCCATTACGGCCTGAACTTTCAGAGCTTTTTTTTGAGCTTTGAAGTTGATTTCAGAGAACATCAGTGGCATCATCGTGTTTCTCGCGAAATTTTACTTTGGAATCAGTAATTGGACATATTTTTGCTAAATGGAACTGTGTGCAAGTGGAAAGACGTGGTGTGCTCGTTAGTACTCAGGCCATAAGAATGAACGAGAAATATAAAGCGCCAGTGACGTCAGCGGCAACGACGAGTGTACCGACAATCAGCAAGGCGGTCTTTAACTCTTGCCACACACCCACGGATCACGAGGTAGCGCTCAGTTCCATTTGATTGCATTAAAAATCCCGCTTTTCCATTTTCTCAGAAGGAACTATATCCAGTTTCACATTATATCTTATGCAGCTTGCAAGAGCACACCCCATCTTTCCACTCGCACATAGTCCCTTTTAGCATAATACGTCCGATTGGACTACATTTCGCAATTTGGAACTATAAAATCTAGCCCGGTTTAAAAACAACGTATGTGCCATCAATTTCCCGATGCACTTAAGTGTTTTTCAAGAAGAGCCAGAATCTATAGTTCCAAATTGCAAAATACAGTCCAATTAAAGCACAAATCCCTCAAGCATGCAGGAGCTCCATTCGAGCTGTTACAATGTCTGAGGGCTGCCGCCAATAAATAAAGCGTATTTTCGGGCGGAACATACGCAAAGAACAGAGAGCAATAGGGAAAATGTCCCGAGAGGTCGTGATTGATATAACACGATGATCTGAAACACGCATGGCGTCATTCGCGGTTGCTCATACTTTCTCCTGTCGTCATCTCTTTGCACAGTCTGGACCCGTGTCTCTCAAGTCGCATTTGAATGCGTTGCCAAATCCAATCGGCATTTTAAGTCCGTTCCTCTTTCTTGGGTGTATCACGAGAGTCTCACATTTTGAGCCTTTCAACTCGGAACCACTCAACCGCTGCGTTCCTACTTGTGTTACAGGGTGATTCAGAATTGAACATTTCTAAATATCTGAAACTTTTATGCGTTCTATTTATTATGTGTGTATGATGTGCTCGTCCTCAGGGAAAGAGACCTTGGTCACACGGAGGTGAAATTTTCAATGATCGGATTTTTGTCGGTTTGATCAAATATCGGATTTTGAAATGTTGATGAAGAACTCCCTGTCGTGTCCTAAAAAATAGATCTTGAGCGTTTAGTTGATTTTTGTACCAAGAGCGCAATAATATATTATTATAATCCAGTAATTTTGTGCAAAACAGAGAAGTTTAAAATTTTCCTCAGGTAGCTTTTTCTTGAAAGAGCTACTTTTTTTTGTAACAAAACTCCAAACCGTCAAAATTTTGACTTATTTTAACAGTTTTCAGCAATTCCCTTTTGAAATGTTATAGATGAAAACTCCTTTATCTTGTCATGGCACCACAAATGCAATTTTAAGTTTTTGTGGACTACAGTCTCTTTTCCTGCACGAGAACGGCTGTATATAGCGTAATTTCGGGTGTTACTCTTTATGTATCTAAGAAACGGAAAACTCATTTTTTGCGAAGGAGGAGGGGGATAAGGTAGCAACAGTTTTATAGAAATGAGTTCAGACATCTAAATGGTTCTATAACTACCTCCCTTCAACCCCTCTCCTCTCACGAAATGAGTTTTCCCTTTTTTATATAAAAAATGAAAGGGACGATGTACGTAACCGACGAGTATCGATTTTTGTATGATTCGATCCATAAAAGTCACAAAATATATTTCATTTTTTAAACTTCGAGGATGTTGCAAGAGTTGAGGGTTAGGGGAAAAAATTGTATTTCTGAAACAGTTAATCTTTGGACTCAATTCTGGACTCAATGCTGAATCACCCTTAATTTTTGTTACAAGCTACCTTTATGTACATGTACAAGTTTTAATATTCTCATCAATTTTGTATGGAGCTCCAGCTCAAATCAACCGTTGTTGAGGTTGATTAGTATTCCCCTTGTAGAAAAGATTTGTTGTTTCAAAGGTATTCGCCATGAAAAGATCCAGTTAATGAGCAATTAAGTGACATTTTTTGCGATTTGGAGATAAATAGGTATCATTCAGGAAAAATACACCAGCTCTATTGGCCTATAAAAAGTTCAATAACTCGGCGTTGAGGCTAAAAGTCGACCACTTTTAGCATTTTTAAGATTTTAACGGATGAATTTTTTTTATTAATTAATGCAGAGACCAACTTTTCCATGTTTTTAGAATAATTGATACTAATATGTTTTACATCTAAAATACATCCATCTTACCTAAAAAGCTAAGGCTTATGTCATGGTACTTTGAAGGGGATCTGAAGTAACGGAAGTTGCAAGGAACGTCCTGATTTTTTGGTACAGCTATAACTCAAAAAAATTATTACTGAAATTCTTTAAAAAAATGTCACTTAAAATACTCATGCACTGAACCTTTTGACTGTGATTTTTAAAAAAGGCGGAGGATTGAAAATTTACTTTTCAATGTGAAAATTACACGCATTGTGTCATTCCGATGATATACTTTAATATAATCTGCTTCACCTACACCATTTAATATTTGATGAATGGACATGGTACTTTAAAAAGACGTCAATTTAATTTAAAAGTCCGTAAAATTTATATTTTGAAAATCGTTTAATTCCGCCCTCTCCAAAAATCACAGATGATACGGGAAGTAAACCAAACCGCGGCTATAAAACGTTAGAGTGAGGTAGATTAGGTGACTGTACAGATTAAAACTAATGTGCCAATTAGAAGGAAAAAGAAATGATAATTTTACTCACATTAGCCAAGGGAAGAGTGTCCGGGGATGGATTTGTGCCATTATTGCTCGCTTCATCTTTCGTTGATGAGGTAATGTTAGTGATCGGCTTTGAATCGATGAATTGAATATTGCTGCTCTCAGAATTGTTAGAGGAATCGCCTGTAAATTATGAATTACAGGATTTACTGATGGATCATGTTTATACATATCGTTATTTTATTGGAAAATCTTCTCAAACGGAGAGAAGTTGACGATAAAATAGGCAATTCTCTTCGTAAAAAATTGCATCAATGTGTACTATTTCAGCACGAGTTTTAAGCAAGGCATTTTCACTGATAAATTTTTTTCTTACACGAGCTATCATCAAAAATTTAATGAAGAGTGGGGGGCCCGCCTCGTAAAATTTTCCGCTTAAACCCTATTAGGTCAATTTTTTCATTTTTGCATTATGCTTGCATTTTTTGGTGCATTTTTGCATCATTTACTGCTTTCTGCGGCAACACGGCAGAGTATGCGTTCCGAAATTATATAAGTAATGCGCATAATTCTGAAAGGTCCCAAACGCAGAGGACGGGTAATTTTTTTTATTGATTGCCATATCGATACAATCTCACCCATTTGATGTATCGAAGCATATAGGGTACACGGACTTTATGTCCACTTTTTTTACGTCCACAGACTTTTCGTCCACAATTTTTACGTCCACAGTTCTGAAGCCCACACTATTGTTAAGTCCATTACTGAAACGTCCACTAAGTTACGTCCACAAATGTAAAGTCCACTAAAATCAAATTCAAGCTTCATATTTTAGTCCGTGTGTAAAATTATATTGACAATATCGAAATGAGAAAATTAATAGAGAATGAGGTGTTGTTATCGTAACTCATATTTTAAATGAAATGTTAATTTCTTCTTTCGATTTATCTTTTCAAATTGTCTTTGGTAAATATTTCGTTTCGTTTCTATCCTTGAAATTTCCGATATAAAATATGCCTTAAATGCACATTATTATTTTTTTTTTTTTTTTAATGAAATTGATTACTTCATTTTAAAAACATTAACATTTTTAAAACGTGGTAAATATTTTTAAAACCTTTTCCAAGAAATGGTATCGATATGTATATCAATGAGCCGTAGTTGTGATGAAAGAAACTATAAAAAAATTAATAAAATAGGAAAAAAACTTAGAAGCACGCAATTTTTGTTTTTAACTTATTTGTACATCGACCTCCTTGAGTCAAATACGTCCAATTTTGAGCGTTTAGTTCCGCTTACACCACGCTGCAGCACAGTAAAAGCCAAAACATAAAAGAATAAATTTGAATGCTTTGGAAATCAATAAATTTGACACGGAACGACTATTATATTTACAAAAAAACACATTAAATTTTCCAGTAGTAAATATTTCTTTTTCACCAGTTTAAAAGGGAATAATCAATGCAGAGAGTGCAAACATTTCAAAATCATGAGTTGAAAACGCTGACTCCGCGAGTTTAAATATTAGAGCCTAACACAGAGCGGAGCGGCGTGTTAGCAGCGCAGAACGCGCACTGGCGCCTACAAACCTAACAGGATACTTCACGCATTGCGCAACGCGTGAAGTATCCCGTTAGGTTTGTAGGCGCCTATACGCGTGTCACGCTGGTCGCCTGACGCGCCGCAACGCTTTAAGCAACTATTTCTCGTCAGAGGCGTTGCACTGTATCCTACAAGATTGAATGCGCACGAAATAACTAGTCAAAGAGGACTTTCAATTTTGACTGCATCTGTTACTGAAAAATGTTTAATTTGGCATTGGAGCGTTTCCTAGGCTCCCGCTTTGGTTTTCATCATATCCGTACAGTGTACACATGAACATGTGTTTTTATATACTCTTAGAGTCTGTTCTCTTTCATGACTTGATTCATGAATGAAATGTTTTTAAGAATGAAGGAACTCTTCACCTCTCTTAATTTAAAAATCTAAATTTTCGTATATACTCCCATTTTCAAAATTCTCTGTAAAGACGTTAATAGCCTGTGACGTTGAACGTCTTAAAATATACTAGCTACCTAACTAGTAGTAGTATGCGTTTATTTTTGAGGTGGCTCCTGTCATTCAAATGAGAAGAAAAAAATGCGGACATAACATGTCCACAATTCGGACAATTTTGGACATATTCATGGTTGGACATTAAATCATGTGGACTTAATAAAGACTGGACTAAACGTTTAGTGGACATAAATAGCGGTGGACATTTATTTAATGGACGAAAGGTAGGTGGACATAAATAGAGTCCCTTTATACTGAGAGTCAAGACAACACTCCTCATGGAGTCACAAACGGGAATAAAGATTACAGAAATTGGACGTTTTTCGTAATCTTTGATCGGCCCATTCTCAAACTCCTTTCTCCGTTCCTCCTCTCATTCCGTTTGTTCCTTGCCGAACCCGTGATTCCCTGGTCCATTTCAGATTATAATCTTTGCAATCGGTGAAAATGTAATCTTTATTCCTGTTTGTGACACTGCGAAGGCCTAAAATACGGGAACCAATCAGAAATGGATTCACATTGTCTTGACTCTCAGTATAAAGGGACTCTAGGCATAAAGTCCTGGAAGCATGCTTACCTTTGAGTGAAGCGCTCTCGAGGGACACCTCCTTGAGCTCGCTGCCGGAGAGGCTGAAACCATCCGGGGACGAGAAGTCCAAGGGATCGTCATCAACGACGTTCTCCTGATCCTCCTCCCCGGGCGGTCTGCTCGACGTCTTGGGTTTGAACGGCGCCTTCACCGTCGTCGTCCTGTTGCCCAGCTCGGCGTTGAGGGACGCCACCATCTCGGCGAAACTCCGCTTCGGCGGGTACCGGGACGGCAGTCGTCGGCCCGCAGGGTCTCCGCCGTTCTTCCGTCCCTCCGAGCTCCTGGAGTCGTAGTACTCCTCCAGCGGGACCAGCTCCCCGTCGCTCAGCGTCCGGATCGGACCCCGCATTCCCAGGATCGGCGGCGGCGCCTGCGTCTGCGCGCTCTCCTCTTTCGGCTCGGGGATCTGGCCCAACCTCCCGCCGCGGTATGGGGCTTTGTATTTCTTACTTTGCGTTTCCCGTTCCTTCTTCGGCTCGATTGAGGTTTCTCGCTCGAACGGTGGACGGGAGTCTCCGGGATTGGGAACCTAATCATCAAGCAATCATTAGAGAAAAAGAAAAAAGAAACATGAATTAAGCCGGAATCACATGCTGAATGTGGCTTGAATGTAGAAGTCATCGGCCCGATGCCTGAATTTTGCACGCACTGAAAAAAACACATAAGATCTAGAGTCCAGATTCTTGAAAAAATTGACAAGAAAAAATACTCTTGATTTAATCTACTTTTTGCTTGAATCAAAACGAAATCCGCTCAAATTAAGAGGCTTGGTTCCTGATTTAAGCTAGATTCTGATTAGAACCTAAATCTGATTGAATCAAGAGTACTTTGTCTTGTCGATGTTTTTAAGAGTCTGGACTCTAGATCCAATGTGTTTTTTTTTCCAGTGCGTGTCGCGCAAAATTCAGAAACTAGGCTCAGCGACCATCGAATAATGTCAGGTTTGTCTGAACTATTCGAATAGAGATACAACTCTGGATTAAAATGACTCAAATTTCCGAAATTTTAGTCGGTGAGCGACGTCCGTCGGCTTCCATATTCAGCTGCCAATTTCAGCGTGTGATTCCGGCATTAGCTTGCTCATGAAGTAGGTAGATCCCTCTTTTTACAGAAAGAAGAGCATGTTTTGGAGATTCCAAAGGGATTTTAGCGTGCTGATAGTTGAAATTAATGGACAAAAAAGACAAAAGGAACATGGAGCGATCCTATTGGTTTTGAAACGGGTGGTTGTTATAGACTAGGGGGAAAATGATATACTAACTATAGGCTCTCCTTTGGGTTGCTGTTAGATTGTCTACTACCTACCTTCTTTGCTCATTGCAACCACCCGCTTCCACCAATATGATCGATTTATTCTCTTTTGCGCCAGTGACGTCATCGGCGACGACGGACACTACGATCCGCGGATCCGGGTCTCAAGAATCAGTTACACGATCAAATTGAGCCATCAAACTGAAACTCTGATTGGTGGAAAAATACCTGAGGTGAGGATGCGACCAATGAGAGGCCCAATTTGATGGTGTAACTGGACCTTCAAACCCCATCTTTGCCACTCGTCTATAGTTCCGTTCAGCATAAATATACGTCCAATTATCATCCTTTATCACAGTATGTTTTATAGATCTATACTGCCGTGCTAAGGAAAAACGTCGTATGAACATTCGCGAGTTGCCAAATTTCCTTATATTAAATGTCTTATGTTCAAGCAGAATTGTGAATATTTTCTCTTGAAATTTTCAGATGATTAAAGGCTCATACGGCGTTCTTCCTTAGCAGGGCAGTATACTGGGCCTGTTCCAAAAATGTTTGCGGCCATCAGCAGGTAGATGAGCCCGCTTTTTCTGACCTTTTTTTAAACAAATATAATCCAGGAAACGTTTCTTTAAGGAAACGAAGCGTCTTCTAGTATTGAGCCCCATAGAAGCCACGGAAGTACCCCCTAGTTAGTATTTACTAATATACCTTACCTCTGACTCATCTTTGGTTGGAGAGACGTTTTCCTTGTCACCGCCTAGCCTGCTAAAGTTCCGAGTCGGCTTTCGAAAGTACTTCTCCCTGTCAATCCTTGCCCCGGGAATCTCCTTCTGCACGTCGACCAGCGGCACTCTATGGCTCTTGAAAGTGCTGCGAGTATCGCCTCCGGTTGTTTTTTGATTAGTCTCAGCGGTGGAATCCTCCGTCCTCTGCGCTTTCTGTCGGGCGGAGATCCTGTAACTCTCAACAGCGTTCACCGTGGTTCTCTCCGTCGTGCTTTGATGAGTAGCGTCTAGCCCGCTTGATTGTCTGGGTCTTGGACTGAACTGTTCCCGAGGTCGCGTGGTGATAGGTCGTCGCGGCTGAAACGCTTGTTTCGAGCGTTGGAGGTTGTTTCTCGCATCGATCGGCTCTTCTGTTGCGAAATCCCTGGGGATCTCGGGGCTTGGTGTCGTGGATTTGAAGGAGCCCTCAGGACGGAACCGACCGTAAACGGATCCCCTGAAAGTGGAGACTTTCTGCGTCACGTGATCAGCCTCTGCGGATTGCGTTGATGTTTGTCCCGCTCGGGTTTTTCCGAAGTCCAGTTGTGACGGTCTCTGGATAGCTTTTGGGTCTGGCAGTATGTTTCGATTTATCTGAAAGAATAGGGTGTAACATTGCCTGAGATTATGATTAGACATGGGCAAATATGATAAAATGATTGAGAGAGTAAGATTTAGGGACCGAGTTTACAGAAAGGAATCAACCCACATAAAGTTGAAACCTAGAAAAGGAGGTTTGAAGTTTGATTTTTCCATAAGGTTCAATGTAGAAAATAAACTTTAACCTCTCTTAACGCAGACTATTTTTTTTCTTTCGACTTTGAGTTTTTGGCAGGGGAATACACACGACGAACGGAACTCAAAAACATTCTAAACTCATTTTTTTCGAAAACGTAAGTTGGTTCCTTTCTGATAAGCTCGGTATATATATTGATGGTGAAACTGCAGATACGTGTATCTCAGTTTGCGGCGTTGCGAACTTTCTGTCATAGTTTATTTTCTACGTGGAAAACTACTGAACGTAATTTTTAATTAAAATTTCATTCATTTTTGTTCCTTTTTCAAAAGAATATTCTGTGAAAACTTCAAGCCATGATGTTGGTCCAGTCTCTTTTTAAAAAATAAAGTAAGAGCGGAGATTTCGAAACACCACAACCGAAATGGGTACGCATTTTTGCAGTTTCACCATCGACATATGACTTAAAAACGTGTTAATTTTAAAAATCCACGTTTAAATCTAAAATAATACGATACCGTGTCTGATTCTGTCTGATCAGTAAGTATTAAACACTCCTACTTTATTACTCGGCGTTAAAGCCCCTCAAAACCATATGAATGCGCGCTTATACGACCTACTTTGTAGTTGATACAGAGTTTATCATGGTAATATCGTGTGTGGTCAGTAAGTATACTAGACACCTACTTTTCTCTCTCTGCGTTAAAGTCTCTCAGCGATATATCGAAGTACGTTTTTATAATCCACTTTACGGGTTGGTATAGGATTCACGCCGCAGTTGGTACATACTTTAGGGTTAAAATTTCGAACCGTGAAATAACTACATATAACTTTAATTTTAAATCTGCCGAAAATGCCCTGATGCTACGTGACTCCCAAAACTTTGGTGATCATCAAATAATGATCATTGATGTAAACAGTGCTGACATTTAAGAGGAGCTAACAGAAATCAAGTAGAAGTGAAAGAATGACGCTGCCATTTGCACTACCCGACACTGCTCTGAAACGGTGTCAGATTGTTGTCAAATTTTTTCATAAATATAATTTTATGGTTAAAACAAATGTGCGATATTATCATTTGTGGGGAATATACGTAGAATCAACAGAGCTCTGAAAGTTCAAGGAGCGATTGTCTTCTAGCACGCTTCCCACCAACCCGACCATCCTTGCAAGTTCCTTAAGTTTATTACGCATATGCGGATCCAGATACTTCAAACGGAGCAGGGTGGCTAAATTTAATGGAAAATGAATTCTTGAAATTTCACGTGAAATATTTCATGAAATTTCAGAAATTGTTGAGAGATATTGAAAAATACCGGTTCCTTTTCATGTTTCGCAAAACGTAAAATTTGTGACTTTCTTTTATTTTGGTGTATTCATGAGTGAAGGTTGCATACTCTAGCCCATGAAAAATATGAAATATTTCACAGCCTCTTCAAATTTCATGAAATATTTCACTAAAATTTCCAATCTTTCATTTCTTTTTTACGTTTCATGCCGACCGGGGGTGGAGGGAGGTCGCCGGGGGTTCGAAAGATTTCGAAAAGATTTTCGAAATTTCATGACATCTTGTCTGCAGTTTGAGTCAATTTCGTCAAAATAATTACCAGATGAAAGCATCATCCTTACCTCTCCTCTTCTCAGTTTCTGTTTTTTTTTTTTTTTTTTTTTTTTTTTTTTTTTTATTTCTGTCCTTTTTCTTTATCGGACAAACGGGCTGGGGACCACGCCCTCTGCGCCCACCCTGGATCCGCCTATGTTATTACATCACTTCTTTGATTGATTTTGTGGATCTTTTGCGAGCGGAATGAAATCCGGCAACATTGCAACTCCTTGTCGCCTGTCACTCGACGAGTCGTAGGATGATTTATTTCATCGATGCAAGCCCGACGGATGACGGAATGAACTTAGCATCGCTGAAATGGAAACATGGACTCAGGCCGCGTCGCTGCTAATTGAGGAAGGGCATTTTCGAGAGGACCCCAGACACGAATCGGTAGCGTGCCGCCGCCTCCCGATTCGTCGTGCATCCAAGCCTCCTTTTTCGGGAACGACTCGTGTCGTGTCATAAGGGCGTAACTACGCTCGAAGATGAGCCCCTCCGACTGCACGATCCGCGCTTATTTTTGCCCGAGTCAAAATTGAGTTGCGTCCTTTTATGGCTTTTTAGGCCGGCTTCAACTAATGATTCTTCGGCGATTTCGACTCAAAATGGGAATTCGAGGTGTCGTCTCTCGCCGCGGATTATCCGAGTGAAATGCTCGGATGCCGCGTTCATTGTTCGGTATCGCGTGATAAAACGATGAGAAATTTTAGGATTTGCATTGTCTTAACCTTTCTCTGACAGACTCGGGTCTCATAACTCCTAACTTATAACTTATGTCAGAAAAGGACGCATTAGGTAAGGTTCGCAAGATGGAGAAGCAGTGAGAGGAGGAAAGAGAGGTTGAAGAATAAGAAGCAGAATGAGAGAAATACATTTATAACAGTAGAAAGGTGAGAATTAGAAGCAGGATAAAGAATAAAAGAGAAGGGAAATAAGGAAAAGAAGGGAAGGAGAAGAAAAGGAAAAGGAAAAAAACGGACGAAAAAATGGTAATAAAATATGAAAAAAGTAAAAAACAGAGAAAAATAGGTGGAAGAATGATAAAGAAACAGATAAAGAAGAATTTAATTTCGTTCCTCTTCCTTTCCCTCTCACCCTCCTATTATTTTCTATTTTTTTCCAGATGCTCCTCCTCTTTCGCTTCTTCTTCATTTTCGCTTTTCGATTTCGAAACTATCAGACGAGGGGTAAATCAGTGGTATGGCGTAATTTACAATATAGGTTGATCCGTCATTTAACCCATCGGAAAGGATCGATAAACAGTGTGTTCGCAACGAACACCTTAACAATCGATTCTTTACCACAGCTTCAAATGGGGGGATATCGATAATCGATTATTCACACCTCGCCACTGGAGTAAAGCTCCTCACTCCTGGCAACCACTCGCACCATATTGCGAATTTTCGGGAGTGGCTGGTTCCAGTTGAAAATTCAAATTCAAATTTCTCTACACAATTTATAACAATTCTGAGAAGCTTGCCAACCCGCACCGAGGCGCCTTCTCCCCACATTTATTATTATTATCAGTACACATAGCAGTCCGAGCAAGGTATTTATACCCTATTCACAAGCCACTTTAAAAATATTTTAATTTCCATAAATTGCAGACTTTCTCCTTCTTTTTTAAAGTTAAATGGAAATATCAAAACGCAGCAATTGGGCTACATACTTTTCTCTATTTTCACTATTGTCTCAGTAGCTCACGATTTTTGTTGAAAGTGACTAAAAAGCCACGAGAGGAATGATATCGACGGTTCAGACTGCTTCAACCGCAATCCTAGTTGGTTTCACCACTTACTTCATTAGTGAGAGGAAAACTCAATTACGATGTGCGCTTGCTTCGCAGCATTAATCTTTACCTCATCTCCTCCTATGAAAATATTAGAATGTCTGTTTCACCTTCACATGGATTTAATGAATTATAACTGTCGTTTTTCGTCGAATAATGATCAACACATCGATCTCTCAAAAAAACTTCAGATGAACAAAATTTCATACAACAAATAGTTTGCATAATAATTAACTCGTGAGCTGCATTTCCGAAATATAACTGATCAGTGAACGAAGAAAAAAAAAAGGAATACTCCTCGAAGTTTTCCTCGATTAACAACTCGCTTATTGGTTTGCATGGGATTTAGCAATTAACGATGTAAATTAAGTAGGATTTGAATTTTATTTCCAAACGATAAAACACATTTCTTCGCTCCAAGGTTTCATATTATTTATTTGTATCGATAAGAGGTAATAAATGCAAAATTACGTACTTTCCATTAATATTGAAGGCTGCTGACAGTCATAAAACCTTTAGTGACTTAGTGGTTTGCGCAATTTATTGTTTTTGAGCCAAAAACTGGAGTAACCTTTTCAGATCTTCCCACGATTCATTATCAACCCGATAAGTCTATCCGGACTCAATTATTCACGATCACTTTCCCTTTCTTCCTCCACGATGAATTAACGTTGACTTAATTTTTTATGCTTGCGGGAAAATGTCATAAATCGAATATAACTTGACGGTATCGAAAGCAGAGCTTTACTTCATTCCTATTTGTCTCTTTTGTAATGCGCGACTTATTGAATTAGTATTCCACTATTTCTAACCGCATTCATTCGGAAGTTGCGTTTGAGGATCATATTTTATGTTTGAATCCAGTGAATCCTATTGATTAGCGAGGAATAAATAATGAAAAAGATCACCGCTTCCTTCTTCGTCCATCATCATTAACAGATACGAAAAACACTCAAAAGACACCGCCGCTATTCTACCGTGCTAAGAAAAAACGCCGTATGAACCTTCAGGCGTTGCCAAATTTCGGTTTATAAAACACAAATTTTCTAGTAAACATATAAATATCTTTCTTCCAATTTTTTCAGATAATTTTGCTCGTAATTCCACCGAAATCTCCTAAGAGTTTCAAGGGGAAATATTCATAATTTTCCTCGAAAATAAACATTTTATCGAAGGAAATTTGGCAACTCTCGAATGTTCATACTGCGTTCTTCCTAAGCACGGCCATATTGTGGTGCATCAAAGTAATTTCTGCCATGTTTTATATCAGAGTTTGATGCTAAGGACCACCTCAAACTTGCAAGTTTCCGAAGTTGTTTAGTTTATCAGGATTACAAGAAGAAAAACCCAAAATTTAAGGTGATTCGATGGATGCCATATTTTGTGTCAGAACGGCATGCGATATATCGCATCAATTGGTTCCATTTTTTCAGCTTCTCGTCATTTTTCTCCAATTTTGAGATCGCAATTTTGTTGTCAGGAGACTAAAGCACTCACTTACCAATTTTAACAAAGAAATTCAACGTAATAAAGGCGTGGTTTTTTTAGAGAGAAAGTATCGCTATCGGAGTGCAGTATCGTCATCAGTATATCGAATGCGATGTTTTTTCTCTAAGAAAACCACGCCTTTATTACGTTGAATTTCTTTGTCAAAATTGGTAAGTGAGTGCTTCAGTCTCCTGACAACAGAGTTGCGATCTCAAAATTGGAGAAAAGTGACGAGTAGCTGAAAAAATGGAACAAATTGATGCGATATATCGCATTCCGTTCTGACACAAAATATGGCGTCCATCGAATCACCTTAACCATGAAAGGTGACTGCATGGTGATAAATCTAAGTATTCTCTGTTTAGAGATTGTCCATAGTCGAGTGATAGGAAGAGTAGGAACTGTTTAAGGAAAAGACGCTAATGGTGGTCATGTTAAAAAATTGGACCGGTGATTCACTCGCGCGAACATTTCCGCCAACTTTCATTCGCTCTCGGTCCATTATGTGACAACCCCGATGTCGAATGCAAATGGACGTAGTTGTGCCCGCACTGGCAATCTGCTACCATCAGCATTACGTGGCACTCGGATCAGATAATTTAAAAGCCGCAATCATGCATTGCGGGCTCCCAGCTTGAATAATATTCAAACGGTGACATATAAAATGCTTCTGCACATTTTCTCCGCGTATCTTGTCTGGGAGGACTCTTTACAGATCATTATCTAGAGCGATTATTCGTTCGTTAATAGGCGCCGCTGATTAAACAGTTATCAGTGCTGCCGTGCTAAGGAAGAACGCCGTATGAACCTTCAGGAGTTGCCAAATTGTCTTTGATAAAACACGAATTCCCTGGTGAACTTATGAATAATTTTCTTCAAATTTTTCACAAAATTTTGTTTGTATTTTGATCTAAGGTTCCTGAAAATTTTAAGGAAAAATATTCGCATTTTCCCTCAAAAATAAACATTTCATCATAGGAAATTTGGCAACTCTCAAATGTCCATACGACGTTCTTCGTTACCACGGCAGAGTAATTGGTTGGACTGTATTTTGGTGGAAAGGAACCAGGAACCCTGCAATACTGCTCAGATGTGGCAATTTGTTTTGATTGGCGAGGAAATCTAAACATTTAAACAGCTAATTGTTCAATTTGGGAGTGCAGTTGGGAATTTGGTGCATTAAACATGGTCTGATCATCCAAAAAAAATTCAAAATGTGTCAGAAAATTAAAATATGAATCCATTTTTGGGCTTATTTTTGGTATCAGAATAAGAAAATTACAAATAAATTAGCAACAATTAAATAGCTTCGACTCTTACATTCGGAATACAATTCAATAAGGTTCCTCATATTTACCGATAAAAAAGTGACGTTTCCTCCTTGATGGTCTCTAGATTTCAAGGACTAAAACAATCGTAATGTTTCGGGGAAAGATTACAATAAAATAAAGATACCTATTTCTAATACGCCAGAGACTTGAACGCCAGGATAAAAGTAACTACGAGTAGAAAAGAAGTGTATTAATGCAAAAAGGAACAAAATTCCAGTTATGAATACACACACGCTTTTCCTTTTTTTTCAGCGCTTAAGTCTTTTAAACCACTACTTTTTGAAAACGGTTCTCTTCATAATATCCTAAATTCTGTGAGAAAAGCTGCGCACATATTTAGTTCTCAATGGAATAAGGGCATTTGAATTCTTTGACGAAATAATCTAGTGATTTTCAGAACAATTAGCTCCCATCAAGCTTGTTTTTCACTACCCTTTCTCTGCTCCTTTATTTTTCAAATCATGTGTAAATCCCACTTTAAACGGAGGGAGATGGCTGGAACAAGTAGACAACAGTGGCGTGGTGTGCTTTGCGATGTATCGATTGAGCTGCCATTTAAACCTACTTAAAAGGGTCGATAAACAGGGTGTTTGCAACAAAACCTTAATAATCGATTCTTTACCATAGCCTCCAATGGGGACACATCGATAATCGATCATTCAAGCCTCACCACTGGTAGACAAGCAATTAAATTCAAAAGAGTTTACTTAGAAAAAGAGGAACTTACCTCCGTCTCTCGATTCCTTGATGGTAGATTACTCGTTATAACTGAATTGAATTGCCTGCCATCATTTTTGGATTTTTTGGCTGCTTCCAGTTTCAACTTTTCCTTCAGACAAAAAGAAATGAAAAACTCGGTAAATGGTCGTATGTCTGCATGATTAGATTGAAATTACCACTGAAAAAGAATAATATTTGGAAATAAGCAAGGAAGCAGTAGGGTTTACTACAAACTGCCAGTGAGTGATCAATGTATAAATGAAGGGATTTTTTGAAAATTGCATCGTAAACTGACAAATCGGCCAAATAATAGAATATCAATATTTATAGTACCAGACCACGTAATCAATCAATTGAGAGAGTTGGGCCGGAAAATCATGGTCAGACCTGTGTATGACTCAAGAGAGCCTTAAAGTTAAAGGAATAAATGACTGTGAATAGAGCTTTTGAAAAGTATTCAAAATTTACTAACTTGTATTTCAAAGGTAGAAATTCCTTGGTTTTTAAGTTGTTTGTATACGCCTGGGTAGTTGTCAGACTCTTGAATGGATGTATCTTTATCTTCTTCAACATTGGCGTTTAAATCCTTGAAGAGAGATTTTGCTGATTCTCCACGTGAACGTTGCCTTCCTCTTCGAGAGCTAGATCCATCCTATTAAAATTCAAAAATTTAATCATTCGTGAAAAAATATTTACCGTCTCCATTTATACTCTTATGTCTTCACGTCTGAATTAAGTTTTCTTTCTCAAAAAAATTTTTCCGTGAATTGTGCGGTTTTCTCTCAAATTGCGGACATTTTTAGCCGTATGCGTGTTTCCTAAATTCGCGATTTGTCGTTCTTTAAATTTGAGATCTTATAAAAATGATCAATTTTTGACATTTTTGAGCGCCCTGAAAGGTCATATATGCAAGATTTACTCTTAAAAGATTAATTGTTGACCCCTCATTTTTTCCCCTCTTGTTTTTATCTTATGGGCCCTTTTTGATAATTTCATTACGTATGATGTCTTTGAAAAAAAGAATTAGGGGGAGCGACGAGAATATTTGTGAGGTTTTCAAAATAGATATAATCTGGAAATTATCATTGAATGATTCGCGTTTTTTTAATGCGTATCATAAATGTTCGTTTATGAACATGGATTGAAATACGCGTGTGTTTCTTGAGAGCGGTGAACGTCTGAATATAATTGTTTTTTAAAACATAGAAAGCCTGTTTAAGAGCTGCTGATCTGGTCATGCATTTATTTAGACCTCTGCATAGCTCTATAATGCATAACCACCAACATGTAAGAGCATTTAGTCTCTATTAAATAATCTTCATACGCGATGCGGGTCTCGAAACTTCCGTTTAAATTGCATTTGAGAGAAATTTAAAAATTTGAAAATAATAACCATACGCATCTTACATTTTTTGATGCGGTGATTAGTTTCTAAGATATCAGACATCGCAAATTCAACTTCTATGTCCCGATATCCGCTGGATCTTTAGTCGGATTAGTTGGATTTTTACTGAAATAAATAATTGGCCAAAAGCAAGTAGAGAGACTCGATTGATATCACTATAGGTTTTTTACTTACATCATGATATCAGTAAAGATTCAACTGATACCAGTATAGATCCAGCAGAATAGCCGTATCATTCTTTACCTTTTTCTACCCCTCATTTGTAGCAGGGATAACTTCGAACTTTTCTCATTTTAATCTTCGTGGAAAATCACCTTACCGTTTGCTCAGAATTAGACGCTGGAGATCTTTGCCGGGACTGGAAGCTGCTCTCGGAAGTGGGACTTGTCTCTGGCTGTCTCGTCGAAAAGGTTTCCGGGCTGAAAAGCTTCCCTCGGCGGGGATACTTGGACTCCTGGCGTGGCGTCGGTGATGGCAGACTATCAGTCGTTTCGACCCTCTTTCTAGGGAGCGCCGGTGGGCGCTCATTTTTATACCTATCTGAATTTGTTGTTAAAGTTGATTTTTGTTGACTAGTTTTTAAAGCATCATAGCTGAGGTTCGACTCGAGGTCGAAATGGGAGCTCCCTTTTCTCCTGTCCAGCTGATTGAATCCCCTAGACGAGTCCAACGGCTCCGCTGATTCTTGGCTGTCACCCCGTCTCGGCGACCAATTCAAACTCGCTGAGTCGCGAGATTGACGACTTTCAAACGTTCTCTCTTCATCGCTTACCAACTCCTGGAAAAATAGACGTCTTAATAAGTACTTTTTTTATCCAGTCAAGGCGAACGGGTCAGTTACGCTGGTAACAGAATCGTATTTTGATGCTAGATTCTTGAAGAACAGCTAAAAATAATAAGATCTGTCTGAACAGCAACTCTCTACGTTCAATATTAAAGCGAGATATCCAGCTTTCAAAGATTTGATCCATGACGTCACCCACCGCGGTAGTGTTGGTTTCTCGCTCCTTGCTTTCATCCAAATTTCACGTTGTGTAATCAGTAAATCACTTACTGATGAAAGCGGGGTGGAAGAAACCAAGGGTGTCTCTACCGCGGTGAATGACGACGTAAACCGAAATTTTCAAAGCGCGATATCTTGGAGTCAATATTGAACGCAGAAAGTTGCTGTTTGGACTATATTATTATTATTCTTAAGTAACCTGCATTACAAGAATCAAGAATCAAAACACGATTCTGTGACTAGCGCAATTGACCCATTTTTGCGACAGAATATCGACGGTGTAAGTCGGCAATCACATAACTCGGTTTGCGACGTCACAGACTTCCTGTCAAACTTTATTTTTTAAACGGAAAACTACTCAACGGAAATTCTTTAAAACTGCCGTGATTTTTCTTCTCTTTGCGGAGAAAATTCTGCAAATACTTCCAGGAATGATGTCAATTTGTTCTCCTTTAAAAAAAATAACATAGAGGCGGAGATTTTCAGACACACCAAACGAGTTATGATGTGATCGCGGACTTACGCCGTCAATATGATAGATTTTTGAACTCTTTCAGAAGACATAGTCGCATTTTTTAAGATTTTAACTAATATAAACCTTTTAACCCCTCTCTTTGGACCCTATTTTTGTAGCCTATTTAGGTTGAATTTTATGATAAAAATATTAAAGATACACGGAGGTCACTTACAGCGTTAGGTGTCTGGAAGCGGCGGGCACCGCGACGCTGACTTTGGGCAGTTACATGGATTGCTCTTGAACTTAACAATAGCAACAAAACTGCTGAGATTTCACACAGCCGCATACTTCCTGTGAAACAAGGATAAAAAAGATGATACAATGAGATGTACAAAAAAATAAAGAAACGATAATGAATGAAAGAAATATAAAATGAAACGTTATTTACGAATATATCCTGGCCCTTAGTGGGGCCGAAATTCGGACGCCAAGATACTACAGGCAATTTTGACATCTCCTTGAAAGTTCCGGCCTCCAGTGAGGAGATTTCAAGGCGCAAGAGCAATTTTCAATGAGGTTTAAATGTTAAGCTATTCTGCCGCGCTAAGCAGGAAGAACGCCGTAAGCCACTAGACGTTGCCACATTTCCTTATTCTACAAATCAAGAATTTTCAGGAAAATCTATGGATATTTTCCCTCCAATTTTGCATGGGATTTCGTTCGTAGTTAGATGTTTAAAAAGTCTAAAACATGTCAAGGAATAATATTCATAACGTTCCTCAAAAATAGACATTTTATCGTTCGTAGTTAGATGTTTAAAAAGTCTAAAACATGTCAAGGAATAATATTCATAACGTTCCTCAAAAATAGACATTTTATCGGAGGAAATTTAGCAGATATAACGTTAATGTTCGGGTCGCACAAGAACTTGTAATTTAAATTAAAAGAAAAACTCACTTGCACGTTCTCTATACCGGTCGGACGCGTTTCAGTCTCATCGCGAGTCCATCATCAGCGACACAGAGTTTTTATTTTAATTTAAATTTAGCAGCTCTCGAATGTTCATACGGCGTTCTTCCTTAGCACGGCAGTATTGTCAAGGTACGTTTTAAAATTAAACGAATCCGATCACAATCAGCCTAACTAGATGAGACTTTGCCTAACTCATCTAGTTATTTATTTTTTACTTTTTTACTTTTTCAGAGGAAAGTAATCAATTTTCTGATTTAAAATTTTGTAATTTCCTATGTTAAAGTATTCTAATCCAAGAGAATTTCACAGAGGTAGGTTTCAAGGCATTGTAGGTATTGTCTGGTTCTCTAATAAAAATGAAACTTGAGCGAAGTCCATCAACATGGAGGGTTCTGATTTAATGCGTTCGATTGTACCTCTTTTGCCTACAAAGAGTACCCACATTTCACAAGATAAATTAATAGAGTCAGTTTTTTCCAAAGAAAATATGGTTGAAATCACATAAATTGTGCACTTATTTAATTTTGATGTTGAAGCAAAATTCTAATCGCAAGCTTCTCAAGCGCTCATAATAACTAGGACGCCGGTAATAATTCTTCATAGCAGGCCCGCTTACAAAAACCTCGGTCGGACAATTATGTCTCTCTCCTTTAATGTCAATTTTATGGCTTAATAACATTCCAGAATGACGGCTTGTTTGCTCAGCCGATTTTGATCGAAAGTGGACAACATTTAGAGAGTATTTGAAGTCGTGCAACTTAAATAAAAGAACAGCAGAATCTGCTCGCTGTAAATTTTCGGTCTCGATAGATCCTTCAAGTGAATTCAGATGAATGAGTGGCGATAAGAATTTATCTGCTGTCCAATTTTGAGGCCTTGTCTGACCTACTCAAGAGTAACTCCGATAATTGTTCGGGCAGGTTGTGTAAAAACTTCAGAATTTGTGAAAAAGTCCGCGGAATAATTGCAGCGATAACTTGCCCATCCGCAAATTTCAACTGCAATTTTCAACTGCAAAAATTACGGCTGAGTGACGAAGGTCCATCATGCTTTGCAAAATCATGAACGAAAGTTGCTGATTGTGAGTGGAGGCTTGAAGAGCAACGGCGAACTCAAAACTGTGGTTTCATTGCCCCGAAATGCGATGTTGAGATGTAGACACCAAGATTCGAGCAGACGTGTGAATTACGGAGAATCAAAAGAGTTATTACAGTAAAATGTCGCAAATTGAAACTCTGGAAGTTTGAAAAATTCTAATAGATCGCAACAAGTCGATCTCTTTCTTGAGTGGCAAAACATATCATCAGATTTAAAAAAAAGGAGCGCATAATCCGAAATTATCTTGAACTCACCGTTCACTTCCTCTATTCGAAGTAATCATGAGAAATTAGGGCCGCTTCTTGCTGTGATTCGAGATCCGACAGAAGCAGTTTCTGAAATTCCTTATATGACCTTTTGATTTTGATCGAGAGGTAACAGTTCAAAATTAGTCGAGAGATCAGTCCCATTATAATGTGGAGTTTGATTGCTAAGGTGAAATAGTTTACTTTACACTTGCCATACATTGGACAGGATAAATTAATCTTATTGTATTCGTAGGGCCAATCGCATTGCATATTATGAATTCATTCGTTCATCTATTGCATCAAATATGGTGAAAATTAATCATATGGTGCATTCTTAAAAATTTATAATTCATATTCATACCCCTCCCTTTCCAAGAGGGCTGGAGTTAATGTTCGCTCATCTTCAACGTTTCCATCAGATATTGATGTTATATTTCACACAATATGTCCCAAAATAGCCTATGAAGAATGAGAATATGCCTAGAATATTTTCAAACACTGCATAGCTTTCGAAAAAGCACATCGGCAAATTTTTGACAGTCGATCTTTTTCATCATCTTAACTCCTCAGCGATACTTATTTAAAGATAAACAGCAATAATATGGAATACAGAACTTGACAGTGAAGCCGGTGGATGACGATTTCAGAATAGGTCCTTGACGTGCTTGCGATGAATCGATTAATATGCCATTTACATGGAGGATTAATTATCGGTAATCTAGGATCGCGCGAAGAGTCTAAGAAAATATACAAAGATTGCCCGAAAAAGGCACAAGGATTGCGCGCATATAGAAACCTTATCATCTGCTACAGGGATGCGCGAATTTAAAATGAAATTAATTTAAGGTAGAAGTTTATGGCAAAGCAGGAAACAGGTGGAACATAAACGCATTTTTATGTTAACGCTAGTTTAGGTTAGTTTGTTGACAAGTCATTGATGTTATACCCTCTGATGATAAATGAAGGGATAGAATTAAGTTCGAATGCTCGTACGGCGTCGAAACACATCATGGGCTTTTTAAGCTCTACTATTCCATGCCCTGAGTATTCTAATAGTACGGTGGCTTATGGCAAGTACGCTGCAAATCGTGATTCAGTTTTGCCACTTTGGGAGGTCAAACTAGATGACATTTTAAGAGTTTTGAGTCGAAGAGGCATTTCCAAAATGGTGGCAGATCCAAGATGGCGGCCATTCAAAATGGCGGCCGGGCGCGTACTTTGCGCCGCTATAGATCGAGATCCGCTGAACCGATTTAATTTTTCTTTTTTTTGTTTTAAAGATAATTTAAAGGTAAATATAAAAAAATTACAAAATTTTTGATTTTGACAATATACAGGGTGTTTTTTTCACAAAAACTGGGTTTCGCGTGTGGAAAAAAAGCTTGTAATTCGCATAACTTTCAAAATCGCATTATTAAGGTCACTTTAAATACTCACCATGTAAAAGAGCGTCTTTTAAGCTTTCCAACGATATACTACATGATGGGTCTATAATTTAAGCATCCCGCCCCATTGCGATCCGCGCGGCGGCGGCACAGCGCGAGCCTGCATAAATTAGTCCACGGGCATATGTTGAAAAGAAACCTCCCGTGGAATAGTAAATGGGGTAAGTGTGGAAAATGGCCTAATCTCTTCTATTCGATGCGTAGAAAAATAATTTTGATGCTGTCAAGCTCAATTTTGCGTCCAACCCCTCCAATTCAAGATGGCCGCCAAAATGGGAGCTCGGGGGTTGAAGATGTTGGAATTTGTTTTTGATGTCGTGCATGGGGTTTATCACTATGTAATTTTGGTCGTAGAATCCGAATTTGAGGTCCAAAATTGTCTCCGGCTCAAAGGGATGCCCAAAATCCAATATGGCCGCCAAAATTTCCACGATAGGGTCAAATCTCCGAGAGTTGCGTAGAAGGCCGAGTAGGATATCTTTCGTAGGGTTTTTTGGGTCGTAGATTTCGCCGATGAGGTCAGAATTTTGCTACAGGTTTATTGAAGCCCCAAAATTTCAATATGGCGGCCAAATGACTGCCGTTGCGGGGTGAAATATTTTGTTGAGGCTCGTATCGTCGAGTGAGGTGTCCCTGCATGGGTTTTTTGGGTCGTAAATTCCACAAATGAGGTCCAAATACCCAAACAGACCCATAAAAGTTCTCTAAGAACCAAAATGGTGACCAACATGGCTGCCGCTCAGATAGTGAGAACGTTAAAGAAGTTACCTTTCATGCAATGATGAATTTTCATGTATGTGTTGTACTCCGTTGATTCAGGATGTAGTCCTCTAGTACAAGGGAGTGTTAGCGGTAGCGGTCTGTAGTCCATCTAAGACATGCTTAAGAACGTATTTCCTGATTTTTCCCAAGAAGATGCTTTTCTCGATGGAAGGACAAAATACACTATTCTGAATACAAATCTTATTCGTTCGTTTTCCGTCTGGAAAATAGGGTGAATATTTTGTATATATCCGGTAGGACAAATCGTGTGCAGGTTTGATTGATTAGAATATCTCACTGAGTCTACCATGAAATTTAATTCGAAACTGTCCTTGAAAAACACTTTACGCATTCATGGTACTGTTAAATCTACATGACTGAAATTTATTACAATTATTTTGTGAGGATGAATAAATTAATTTCAGTCTCAGTGTCAAACACGAACAAATTACTGAACACAATGAAAATTAATTCTAGTATACGATTTGTAGCAATTTCGTATGCAGATAGTGTTCGGTTTTCGCACGCCTCATCCTACTTAACAGCAGGAACGTTAACTTAACAAGTGAGAAGCTTTCCGGAAAAAGGGCACATCGCAAAAAATTGCGTATGAGAAAAATGCATCGTAAGTTTCCATCATTACTTTCCGGTCACTGATGATAACTTACATCGCAGCTTGAACTCCCGATTTCGAACGTAAGTAACAATCAGTAGCCATAATTTAATGATGGAAACTTCAAATGTATTTTTCTCAAAGGCCATTTTTTGCTATGTGTCCTTTTTCCGGAAAGCTCTTCAATTACATAGACGTATTGCTGAGTATGAGGCAAGGATCTCATATAGTTACTCTAGGACGAATCTTAGGGCTGAGCCCAGATACCTTGCTGAAATTGGCAATAGGAGCCTGAGTTTCAAAATTCCATAGAAATTCTTACAATCGGCTACAGAAAGCAATAGAATTCGTATGGCTGGTTTTAGGAAGCGAAGGAAACCAAACAGCCGTGCTAAACAGTTTATTGCCAGCAATAACTTTATCGCCGTTGTCTATCGAATCCTGCAAGAAACTGCGTATAGCCGTCAATAGATGCTATAAGAAATCCTATAGCCGGCTATAGATCTATGGCATTTGGGAACATAGATCCTAAAGCCAATTTTCACCAGGGTAAAGATATCCTCTTTTCCCTATCGAATGAAGATTTTCTAGAAAATTGCAGCATGATAGGAGAAAATGGATACCATTTCCGGCTTTGACAATCGAATGTACAGGATGTCCTAAACCTCACGTGTCAGAATTTTTTCTACATGCGTTATTTTAGGCCAGACACAGTCCAGGACCACGAGGACAAATAGAGCTGACCCGAGGAGTGCAGCTTTCGTCATCCCAAAGCCCCCTCGGCCACCCTTGGGAGCTCAGAGGACGAGGGAGGATTTCAACTTTGGAGAGCAGGATTCTCACAACAATTGTAAAAATTAGCTGAAGTTTCAGATAAATCAACACAAAAAAGTCCACCATCAGCCAATGTCTGTGCGCAGTATTGGTAGCTCTTCGAGGGGAAATTAAATTTTCCTAAAGTGTATCCTCCTCCCCTTAACACACATGTGTCGGACATTTCGACTCCTGCAACATTCTTAATGGTTAGAGAACAATAAGGTAAAGTAGCATTCCTGCAATCACTGAACAGACAATTTCATGCTGTGTCGCAGGATTTTCCCCCGAACATTTTACTTTTTTGCCGTGTCAATGACTGCAAAATTTTCTGAGTATGATATAAGTCATAAATTTTCTCCGAAAGGAAGTATAAGTTGCGAAATCTTATAAGCGTTGCAAATTACGTGGCATGCGTATCCGCTTCACTTATTTTCTTGACATTCTGGACTACATCCTGAATCAACGGAGTACAACACATACATGAAAATTCATCATTGCATGAAAGGTAACTTCTTTAACGTTCTCACTATCTGAGCGGCAGCCATGTTGGTCACCATTTTGGTTCTTAGAGAACTTTTATGGGTCTGTTTGGGTATTTGGACCTCATTTGTGGAATTTACGACCCAAAAAACCCATGCAGGGACACCTTACTCGACGATACGAGCCTCAACAAAATATTTCACCCCGCAACGGCAGTCATTTGGCCGCCATATTGAAATTTTGGGGCTTCAATAAACCTGTAGCGAAATTCTGACCTCATCGGCGAAATCTACGACCCAAAAAACCCATGCAGGGACACCTCACTCGACGATACGAGCCTCAACAAAATATTTCACCCCGCAACGGCAGTCATTTGGCCGCCATATTGAAATTTTGGGGCTTCAATAAACCTGTAGCGAAATTCTGACCTCATCGGCGAAATCTACGACCCAAAAAACCCATGCAGGGACACCTCACTCGACGATACGAGCCTCAACAAAATATTTCACCCCGCAACGGCAGTCATTTGGCCGCCATATTGAAATTTTGGGGCTTCAATAAACCTGTAGCAAAATTCTGACCTCATCGGCGAAATCTACGACCCAAAAAACCCTACGAAAGATATCCTACTCGGCCTTCTACGCAACTCTCGGAGATTTGACCCTATCGTGGAAATTTTGGCGGCCATATTGGATTTTGGGCATCCCTTTGAGCCGGAGACAATTTTGGACCTCAAATTCGGATTCTACGACCAAAATTACATAGTGATAGACCCCATGCACGACATCAAAAACAAATTCCAACATCTTCAACCCCCGAGCTCCCATTTTGGCGGCCATCTTGAATTGGAGGGGTTGGACGCAAAATTGAGCTTGACAACATCAAAATTATTTTTCTACGCATCGAATAGAAGAGATTAGGCCATTTTCCACACTTACCCCATTTACTATTCCACGGGAGGTTTCTTTTCAACATATGCCCGTGGACTAATTTATGCAGGCTCGCGCTGTGCCGCCGCCGCGCGGATCGCAATGGGGCGGAAAGCTTAAATTATAGACCCATCATGTAATATATCGTTGGAAAGCTTAAAAGACGCTCTTTTACATGGTGAGTATTTAAAGTGACCTTAATAATGCGATTTTGAAAGTTATGCGAATTACAAGCTTTTTTTCCACACGCGAAACCCAGTTTTTGTGAAAAAAACACCCTGTATATTGTCAAAATCAAAAATTTTGTAATTTTTTTATATTTACCTTTAAATTATCTTTAAAACAAAAAAAAGAAAAATTAAATCGGTTCAGAGGATCTCGATCTATAGCGGCGCAAAGTACGCGCCGGCCGCCATTTTGAATGGCCGCCATCTTGGATCTTCCACCATTTTGGAAATGCCTCTTCGACTCAAAACTCTTAAAATGTCATCTAGTTTGATCTCCCAAAGTGGCAAAACTGAATCACGATTTGCAGCATTTGGCCCTTTTTTGGCGCTAAGCCACCGTACTATAATGCGAGTTCGAATAATCGCGCCAGACACAGTGCGGCCGGCATTAAACGTATATTAGCGCCTGCAAGACTGTAGGACACCTCACGCATTGCGCCAAACATTGCGGTCGGCGTACAGCTCATATCAGCGCCTACAAGACTGCATGAATACTTCTCGCATTGCGCCAAATGCAGTGCAGTCAGTCAGTTGGCGTGAAACGTATATATTAGCGACTACAAGACAGGAGGAATGCTGTAGTAAGACTGCTTGTCGTCATTCTTTACTTTCTGCTCCAGTTTTTATCATATTTAAAAGTAAAAATGGACCCTCGTTGTAAAGATTCAGAGACTCGGATGGCATTTAATTTTTTTCGGTTACATTAAAAGGAAAAAGAAAGAACAAAAATATTGCGTCGAAATTTTCGACACTTTTACTTGCACATAGTTCTGCTTGATAGAAATACGTCCAATTATCAGGGTGTTCGCAACGATCACCTTGCACCGATTCTTTACCATAGCTTCAAATCGGGACGAATCGATAACCGAAGATTCACGCTTCGGCAATGAAATGGGTAATTTTTCCTCCGAGATCGATCATCAGCACGACAATGGAATGAACGGTTTATTTTCCATCCGGGAAACCCGTGGAGGAAGAGGGAACTTCAGGATTATTCTTCAGGATTTACATATTGAGACTGAAACTGCACCTTTCACGAATGAATAATTTTCAATTTAAGGCGGTACTCAAAACAACAGCATCGGGGAATATCGGTTTACGAACTGAATCATTATTGACTCAGCCATTGGGTTGTAGCGTTCTCCTGCTCTAGAAAAAAAATCTGGTGCAGCGGTCGCCGCGAAGTGACCTTGAGACAACCAATAAACCGCGCCTTTACTTATTTTTACCGCTATGCTTCAATTATTGCAATTATCTCACCCTGCGTGATTTTGTAAGCGATCCGCATCATTGAAATATAGACCACACCTTCCAACTTTCAAAAATTTGTGAGCATTAAAACTTTTCTCACCTCCTTTAAGATTACTGACAAAGATCCTGGCATATCATTGTCGAGGATTTTAAAATGCCGATTTTTATAATGAACTTATACCTCGACGGTAAAACTGCAGAAATGCAAATCTTCGTTTACAGCGTTGCAGACTTCCTGACATACCTTATTTTCTACGTGGAGAACTACCAAACGTCTCTTCTTTATGAAACTTCAGTGATTTTTCTCCTCTATAGGAAAAATATTCTATGAAAATTTTAAACTATGATGTTGTTTAAAATAAAATCATTTTAAAGCAGCTTATTATGGAAAATTGGAACTAAGTCAAGATGTAAGAGAACATAATCAAAGCTTCAGTTAGGGCCTCATGGGACGGACACTATTCAAATTTCATTATAACGCCTGGATACAACTATTCGGGATCTATGGTTGGCCGTGTTGCATACGCATAAGAGTGAAGGCGTTTTGACTTTTAGCATTAACCGCCTTACCAGCGGCACTCAGCGGAGCAAGTCGGTGACAGGAGTCATATAAAATATGGAAACATTAAAAACTGCTATCGATGTTAATGCGGAACGTAGAGGTTTTAGAAGTGGTTTCATTGACTTTCTCGTGAAATTATCTTCAAAAAGTACCATATACAACTTATAATGTGGAAAAATTAGCATCAAAATTTGCAGTTTTAGTCAAAAATTTCATATTCAACATCTCTGATCGGCTCGTTTTGTTATGCGGCGGGCTCCACTGCGAGGATTTAAAATGGCAGAGTGCCTTCAATTCCTTATACATACTTCGAAGACATCACTTAGACATGAATAGCTGCTCTACGAGTAATTATCAGCACATCGCGATATAATAACTGAAGCACGAAAGAGACTCAAAACTCACATCTGATTACAACAATTCGTGCCTGAGAAGTATCTTCGTGGTATAAACCAAGAATTAACGTGAATTATGACGAAGAATTGAAAGCGGTCTGACATTTTGGAGCCTCTTGGAAGAGCCCGCCGTTGGCGCCGCGGGCCGCGGGTAAAGTGGCGAGTGCCTAGACAATCAAAACGCCTTCAATTACGTGCGTATGCAGCACGGACATCCATGGAGACCGAATAGTTGCATCCATGAGTTGGAATGAAATTTTTAAAATGTTCATCGAATTCGACACTAACTAAGGGCGTTTCGATGAATGTCAAAGACTCACTTCTAATGAAATGGCTGCGATACACTTGCGCGAATGCCACCTCTTTTACCTTTTTGGATATGCATAGGGTTGCGCGAATTTCTCTGGTGCTGAAAAATCACATTTTTGCGCGAATGTTAACGAGGAAGCGTTTATCTGGCAACCTTGGTAGTTTGTGGTAGATAACTACATCTTGGAAGACTGTTCATTCCCTATTCATTTACGCGCATGTCTCTCTTCGATGGATAGCCCTCGCAGCATGAATGGCCCACAGAGCTTTCGTGGATATTTAAAGAGTGAACTAGGTGCCTTTGGCCACCAACCACTGCAAAAAAACTACACGTAAAAAATCGTAGAACAGTCATGTTCGAGTTAGTTAAGAGGTGAATGGATTCAAAACATTACATTCATTCATATACATTCTTGTGGGCGCTAACATGCGTTTCACGCTAACTGATCGACTGCACTGCGTTTGGTGCAATGCGAGAAGTATTCATGCAGTCTTGTAGGCGCTGATATGGGCTGTACGCCGAACGCACTGTTTGGCGCAATGCGTGAGGTATTTCTACAGTCTTGCAGGTGCTAATATACGTTTAACGCCGGCTGCATTGTTTGGCGCGATTACATTCGAACTCCCGTTACAATAATCGCGGCATCGAATAATAGAACTTAAAAGGCCCATATTGTATTTTGACGCCGCCTAAGCCTTTCAACATTGCCTCGTTTCTCCTGATTAAATATTTTTTTCGAGAAAAGATAAATAAGTTCTTTATACCCTCGACCAATTTTCAATCATATCACTTCATTTAGCATCAGACGGTAAAACATTGATGATTTGTCAACAAACTAACGTAAACTAGAGTAACATAATAATGCGTTTATTTTCCAATTGTTTCCTGCTTTGCCATAAACTTCTACCTTAAATTAACTTCATTTTAAAATTCGCGCATTCCTGTAGCAGATGTTAAGGTTTCTATTCTCGCAATCCTTGTGCCTCTTTCGCACAATCCTTAAATATTTTCTTAGAATTTTCGCGCAATTATGGATTACCGAATGAAATATGGTAAATCCTCAGACGCATCGCAACAATCGAACATAATTTCGTAAGAATCGGCCAGATAGATATCCAAATCACACTTGCGCCAGAAATAGCTTCTTTTTCTAAATATTAATACATATTAACAGTACACGTATTAACAGTACATTTTATTGTTGCACTTGATATTCTGAATCTCCAAATATTTCCTAAGCATTTGTTTGTTTTTTTTTGGTTTTTGTTTTTGTTTTTGGTTTTTTTTTTTTTTTTTTTTTTTTTTTTTTTTATAGTTATCATTATTACTTGTCCATATATATTGAGTGCGAGTAGACACACCCATACCTGGACTCTCAGCCTTTCAATGCAGTAAATTTTAGTTCAACACACTCAAACTTACCGTGTGCTACTCTTGTTTAAATTTATCTTGAAAAATAATACAAAATGAGTCAAAAGCCGAAAAAAAATGTGGATTACTTTGTGTCACGGTTAAAAGATCCAAATGTCGTAAAAGGAGGGCCAAATACACCTCACGGTAAATTTAGCCAATAAGCACGCCCAAAGAAACGTGTGAAGGTAAAACGTTAAGTACCCAATTCGTGCTCTTGCTTCTGCAAACACGGTTGTCATGTTGCTAAAAATTTCAGCTATATCAGGGTGCGATACTAAGTTCTCTCAGTGAGGAGAGTTGAGATTAATGACAAAATAAAAATTAACCAGAGACACATTTTCTTTCTCTAATCCGGTGTGGATTATCTGGGCTGCCTTTGCACAATCGGCCACTGAATGTTTACTTTTTCATACCTCTTCTCATTTTAAAAACATACTGTCTCAATTTGAGTTGATACAGCTTTAAAATAAACTTATCTTTCAGTGTTTTATTTTTCTGGGCTTTTATTATTTAAATTCGTATAATCTTGTTTTCAGTTCAATTGCTCGAATAAATAGTAATACACACAATCAAATACTAATAGAATTATGATTAGTAATTTGGTTAAATTTGTTGTACGGTCAATTATATTGTTGGAGGGTTTTTGAACAACAATAGAAATGCACATCGACAATTATATCATTCAAATTCTGTCACATAGCTTGATTTCTCTTATTCATTGCACTTATTTCGTGACAACACAAAGCTTTTTCCTGAATTTACTTTCCCATTCACCACTCACAAAGCAGTTTTTTTCGTTTCCTTTACAATCCTACTTAATGGAGATAACGTGTTTCCTCGTTGAGTAATAATGATTCTATTACCACTGCAGAAAGTGTATTTTGGTATGACGCCCTTCGCCACTGACGATCGAAAGAGGATAAATGCAGTTGCTAAAATCACCGAGAAAAACTGGAAGTTCTATCTACAAAGAGTCTGATGAAATCCTATACCTACATTGTATAATGTTTTGAGAGATTCGCGCTTTCTTGAATTTTTAAGTATAAATGTGTTACTTTACTTCTGCATGAGTGCGATGAAAAGACACTCGAAAGGTCTAAAATATGGTGCCCCGAAGCACGACTGGAAATTTCCATTTCCTTAAATACGGTACTTTTCTGCAATTTATCCTGACTGTCGCGCAATCATAAATAATGATTTCAAAGCGATTTAGTGACTAAATAAATCGTAATTAAATTGGCGGTTCTTCTCTAATTTAAGATACATTTTCGAAGGTGGATGATCAGCCCCTCGAATAAGTAGGATAGCTGAAAAATGAGGTTACCACATTACAAATGCGATAGCTTCACGAGCAGACGAATTTTTTTTAGAATAAAGTTAATAAACAACTTTTAATAAATGAAGTAAATTTTTGTTATGTGCGCGTTTTTTAGATTTAGAGCGATATCATGTGATACTTCATATTAAGAATTAATACATATGTTGAAAATAGATTCAGTCTAACTGACCGTTAGTGATGCTTAATATAGCTTGAAATAATTGGCCGAGACTTACTTTCAGTCCTTGTAATCGAATTTGCTTAACATACTTTCCTCAGCTTGGCTGAATCCAAAAATCAGGGTACCCCCAAGTATCGAATTTTAATATACACTATTACGACCGGATCATTTTCCAGAATATTTCGCTAAAGCTCTATACGATTCACGATTTTAGAGAAGGGTCAATGGAACAGTTTTTAATGAATAATGAAAGAAAGATCTTTCAGGCACTTTTTAAAAAAGAGAGACACATCATGATGATCAATAGAGAATGAATTTTGGAAAATAAAAACATGAAAACTCAACTGTCAGCTCGACAACACCTGTGCATACTTCTCCTGAGCCCTCAAAGTCATTAAAACATTTAAGAGATTTTGGAGGACAAGGCGCGTAAGTGCAATTTTTGCTAATTCGGGAAATGCGTGTTTTAAGTTTTTGAAATCATATGGATCCTCCTGGCGGAAAGAAAGTTCAAACTGACATCTTGGTGGTTGAAAAAAAAAAAAAAAAAAAATTGAGGGAATTTTTCACATAATATGGATTAAGACTAGTTTTACTTGGAGTCATTAAGATCTCAATTTCTTCAAAAACCGCACGTAAGCGCCTTTTCTTCCAAGCCCCTCATTTAACCCTCTGGCTCGTTCTTCGCAAATTCATGAAATGAAATTTCTTCCACGGAGACTTCAAATAAGGTGTGATAAATTGCAGCGGTTTTCGCTCAAATCGACAACGACGCGAAAAGTTTTTTAAGGCCTGGTCCGGTCAGCTTTCTTCCTCCACGCAAGAGTTTTGAAGTGGAGAGAGAGAAAAAAACCACATCGAGCCGCCGGATCATTGTTCGGTGATGCAATTTCGGCGAAAAAACAAGACTCAGCCGCCGCGCAAACCGGATTTTTTCAGTGGAGCAACCAACGGAGTCGACTAAAAATGAAAGGAGAGCTCAAGCGAACGTTCAAAAGTGAATTGGTCCGCCATCATGCACCTGTCACTCGAATATTTATTGAGTTATGAAGCTAAAACAAGGAGGAAAAACGCCTTCAATAATTATTATCGAATCTTCGTCATTTCTACGTGACTTTGCTGCCGTGCTATATGAAAGTGACGTATGAACATTCAAATATTGCCAGATTTCTCCTGCCAATTTTATATTTTTGAAAAAAGTTTAATGAATATCTCCTATTTTAAATTTTCAGACTATTTTCAACTAAATTTTGGATTATATCTTGAACAAATGTAATAATATGTGCATAAATTCTTAAAAAAAATTCAGTATCATCAGCGATTTGGCAACATTTGAATACTCATATTGTGAGAAATGCAGTTTGGACTTATTGGCCTTGACTTTTTTCAAAGAGGTGCTGGAATCTTCTTATAATGATGAAATTGAAGATGTTAGCTCCTCTTTTTTTATGCGCGAAAAGTAATTTGATCAACGTTTCTTCCTCTATAAAGAGAGGGGAGAGGGGCGCTCTCGTCTTTCCATCAGGTAACAAGTTTGAATGAAAGAACACTAAAAACTTCTTGCTCTTTATGAATGATGCAAGAGCGAATATTTTCTGTGCAACGTAACCAAAATTCCGTCAAAGTTCATCGAAAAGAAGCAACACCTGTTCCGCCATTATCTGATCGCGACAAGTCTCTTCTTAGAGAGTGCTTTCGAAAATAATGAATGACTAAGTGGCGACGCCCCCTGACAGCTGCGCGGTTCAACCTCCAAAGCGCTTCGCGCCTCATGCGTCATGCGTTGTGCGTTACTCTTGTAATTTTAAATCCTAGAGTAAGATAAGGAGAAGTCTTCAGGATCGATGCGCGTGCATATTTTGAGTAAATATCACTCTAAGACTAAGACTTTCTGTAGCACAGAAATTCCCAAAATTTATGGAATTTATTCGGATTGCTAGCTTTCGAGGGGAGAAAAAAATGTAGTTTACCAGACTCAAAGGTTATTTTCGCACGGCAATGACCAACTTTTGCTCTTTCAAATGCAGCAAGGCATGTTTTTTTGTACTCCTCCTTTCTCATCCATATAGGATGGATTTGGTTTTTTTGTCTGTGACAAATTACTTTGTGCAGCGTGGGCAATAATTGTGTAACTCGAACATTTTTGAAATAATCGTTTGGGACCTCTAATTTTAAGACCGCATTTCTGCTTCGAACCGGATTAGGTCAAACGTTGGAGGTACCTCCGGTGTTGGTCGAGAGGCTCTTTGCGTCGACAGTTGAGCAACATTTTTTTGCATTTCACCTAGTATGGAGTGTATAAAACAAATGAATGAAAAAAAAGAAAACTAATTAATGTGAATTAACTGGTTCTGCAGCATCCACCACGGAAGCGCAAGGCTTAGTTACTCCACTCAAGCCTCAGAGTTAAATCATCTCCTCAAAAATATATCAGGTTTATTGTGTTTGATGATTTGAACAAGTGAAAACACCCAACAAAACGGTTAAAAGCTTACTCTACGAAGTCGCCGGCATAGAATTCCACACCAATTCTAGATGAGAAAAAAAAACCACAGCTAATAGGCATCAAGCCTGTACTATGGTTGGAGCTTTCGAAAATGAAACTATCGAGTAAAGTTTCTATCGCGGAGAGAGCGCCAAGGCACTAGTTTTGGGCTTTTTCAACTAATGTCTGCTATACTACTCTTTTTCTACGATTTTTGAAGCAGGTTACTTTGCGTTGTGTATGATTCTAATTGAATGGAAAATGATTTCCATTTAAATAAATCAATTGCAATTCACTGAAAAGCAACCGGGTAGTTCTATGTATATTTTAAAAAAAAAACCTGAATTTTTTTTTGGACACCGAATAGTCCATGACCCTGGTCTGATTATTTCAGTTATCCTATGCTTCATGGGACTGCAGGGCCCATAATAAGAACATGAAGGGGGTTTTAGCAGAAGACTCGAAATAATTGAAATTATTGGTTCGTTTGCTTGTATCATCATACATTTAATTGTATCATTTACATATTTGATAAAAAAACAATTGAAATTAAATTGCGACTAAACTCAATGAAATGGAATTTTTTTCATTATTTGGTCAATAAATGCTGATTCTAAAAAGTCAATAAGATAAATTCCATGCATCAGAAATATTAAGTAATTTCAAATGCAATGTAAAATTGCACCCAATTTCAATTCAATCGCAATACATTTCAATTAGAAGTGTCCCTCCATTCCTTTGACAGGCAGCATGGCAACATGTGGTGTAGCGGTTGCAGCGCTTGCTCTATGATCGGGAGGTCACGGGTTCGATTCCCGGCCAGGTGACCCGAGTTTGATGGTCTCAAGAAACGGTTATCTGGGGCTGGCTTGATTAGGGACAAAGAAGGAGTGGGACTATAGAAATGGTAAGGCGCAGGCTTATCCCTCGTGGGATAATTAATTTAAAAAAAAAAACATCAAAAAAAAAAAACAAAAAAAACCACGCACAAGATTTCGATGCAGAATCAATAATTTTACCATGCAATTGAAACTTATCGCAGCCTGTGCTACTTGAGTTTTTATGGATGGGCAGACTGATTGTTGAAATTGCTGGACAAAGCTATAGACAAAGGAGACAAAAGGGATACGGAGGAACCCCATTGGTGGAAGCGGGTGGTTGCAATGAACAAAGAAGATAGATAATAGACTAACTAACGGCAACTCACGGGAGACCCTATAGTTAGTCCATCATTTTCTCCCTTAGTCTATAGGAACCAACCATTTCAACCAATGGGATTGCTCCTTACTCTCTACGTCTATAGCTTTGTCTATCAATTTCAATAATCAGCCCGCAGAGGGGTCTCCCTTTCCATGGAGCCCGGTGTCCATGTTTTCTCCATACTAAGGTACTTTGATCCCAAGTGCCTCTCACCCCGAACGGCCAAGTGCCGCGATGCCCATGTTAGGCGCTCGGCAGGGGCGTCGGGACGCTCCGATCGGAAGAGGAAGTATGGCGCGGCGGCGGGCGGGCGGGCGGGATGCGTTGTGGCAAGTCCCGGGCGGGCGGGCGGGCGGGCGGGCGTAGAGCTTTACTTCCTGCTTATGGAGTGGCGCGGCGGCGCAGCGCAATCTGTCACCGCTTGGCGCGCGTCAGTCGCGGTGGTATAAGCTCAAGCTCGTAACTTGCATCCTCGGCGGCGCACAGTGGACCGAATCAATCAGAGAGGTCAGACATAATTTTTTGGACCAAAACTGAAAATTTTCATATTAATTTAGTCACATGATAAATTTTAAGTGATGCTTATGGATGAAAATTTCACGAAGAAACACTGAAAAAAATTCTCGGCGTTTTTACCAAGGTCCGTCGTTACCTTTACCATCTCACTTTTTTTTACCAATTATTGGTAATTTTACCAAGACAGACCGGTAGGCTTACCTTAAAACCGGTATTTTAATATTTTTACCGTTTTTTCAGGTAAGAATACCACTTTTATTGGTAATCAATTCCCGGTAACTTTGCCATTTTATCTCGGTAATTCTACCACAGTCGATAAAAAATATTGGCGTTTTTACCGGGGTCCAGTAAAATTACCAAGAAAGTTAATAATTTTACCGAGATTTTTCGGTAAGATTACCAATTCCATAATTGGTAATTTTAGCAAGAAAAAACTGGGATCAAAAAGAACCCTGAATTCTTGGTAATTTTACCCTTTTCTTAGTAAATACACCGAGATTTTTTTTTCAGTGAACCGATGGAACCACTTTTGGAACTTCAAAATCTTGTATAAACGGAGTTATAAGCTTTAAAATTATTCAAAATTTTGTCTGACCTCTCCCATCGACTCGATCCAGTGTGCGGCGTCTGGCGGGACTGCGGACCGTAACCGCTCGAGCACCTGAGTCACTTGACCACCGGCCACCGGCCGCGGCTCCCGTTCGTTCACCCACCTCCAGCGTTGCTCGACTGCGCGGTTAAATACGCGTGCTTCATGCGGTTAGGTTTGTGGAAATATCGATTTTTATAACGATATGGCAACATTTTTGCATCCAGCGTTGCTCGATTATGTGATAAAACTTTTGTGGTCCACGTATACAAGAAACTTGATGCGTGTACGGATGACAAGAAATGACTATTGACACTATTTGGTGATCTCCCTCGCAAATCCCTATTCTTTCAAAAACTGTCTGCATGAAAAAATATCATGAAAAAAAAGTTTACAGTTTTCAAAAATGTCCAGGTTTTCCAAAAAATGTGAGATATCTTTTAAAAAAAGTCTAAGTATTTCAATAAACCTCCAGGTTTTTTTTAAAAACTGTGTAAAGTGTCCAAAAAAGTTTTGAGTGGTCCCAAAAATTTATTAACTTTCCAAAACAAAGTCTAAATTTACAAAAGAATGTCTACATTTTTCTCAAAATGTCAAAATTTGACATTCATATTCAACTTTTGCAAAAACATCTACATTTTTCAAGAAATGGGTTTTCCAAAAAACTGATAAATTTTACACGTATAAAAGATTTTATCATCTCTTCATTTCCACAAAATGTTCAAAATTTGTAAATTCCTCAAAAAATCTACATAACTCAATAACCCATAAAATACAGATGCGTCAAAAAAAATTATGTCACTAAATTCCCACAAAATGTAAAATTTAAAGAAATTTTAAAATAGTCTCAAAATGCACATTAGATCCGTGATTCTCGTAAAGCCCTTCATCTCAAAATGTAATCCGGATCAACTAAACGCTTTGACTCGCTCCGACATTGCTCCAAAACGGTTAATTTTGGAAAAATCCAAATATTTCAAGCAACACTCGCGAACTCCCTCTCGCTCGTTACTTATGCACAAGGCAATTGGAGGACTCGCCAATAAAACGGCAACTTTGCTCGCTTCAGCTGAAACCAGGGCCTCAATGTCCTCGCCTCCTTCCACCCCCCCCATGCTTCCGGCGTCGTTTACCATCCAGTCGTAAGTCATCCATCGGACAACTCAGACTAGGAAAGTTCGTACCGGTTACGGTCAAATTGCGGTAACCAGTCAGACCTAGATTTCATTCGCCATACCCCAATAAAGCACTACAAAAAATCGTAGAAATATCGAGAAAAAAACCGCCCGCGACCTTACCTAACCTACTCCAAAGTAACCTGCGGTCTGATTATTGAAATGTATGTCAACACGACAAGATACCGAAAATCGATTTATTACCCGGCAAAGGTTAGGCTGTATGGACCACATTTTGCATTAAGGAGCTGCAATTTCTGACTCATTTTAGAAACAACATATGTGCCATTGGGTTCCCCCTGCAAGAAAGGTGCTTTTACGGAGGTGTCGGAGACGGTAGTTCCTTATTGCAAAATGTAGTCCATATTTTCTCTTACCTTGCCGAAATAACGTGATAAGTTTTAACTATCAAGCTGCTGGGCAATCATCATGCCTGATAAGAGATATAAATGGACGGAGTTAAACAGAAAGGAACCAAGCCACATCGGGATTGAATCGCGAAAAAGAGGTTTAAAGTTTAGCTCCTGCATAAGAATCAATGTAAAAGATAAACTTCAAGTTCCATTTCTGCAAAATTTGCTCCAACCAAAACTTTGAATTTTTGGCGATAGATAGTAGAGCAGTGGTTGAGTTCAAAAGCACTCATAACTCAATTTTTTCCAAAATGTGAGTTGGTTCCTTTCTGCTTAACTCAGTCCAAATAGAGGCCCTCCACTAGAAGTACCTCGGAAAACGGTCTGTGTCAAGATTTTGCTGAAGGAAAGAGAAGAGTTGTTACTCACTGGCATAAAACCAAAGAACAGTTTGTAGATAGGTGGTATTGTTCCTAATCCATCGTATTATTTTTCAAGATGAGCCCCGCAGCGTATTCAGATTCATTCTTTTTAGGGCTCGTGTGAAAATTGAGTTACGCCCCTACTTTTAGCAGTGACCGCATATTTCTCACGAACTACCAGTCTCTGCATCTAATTAATCATTCTGCATGGGTTTCGTTGAGAATTTCATACTTCTGAGGGAAGGTGAGTGAAAGTCGGCATTTTTTTCAAATTGTTCATCTAAACTCAAGTTTTTGCAGAGATCTCGTAGAGATAATTTATTATCAGGATATTAAAACAATTATCTAACACTCCAGCATTCTTTCACACGGAGGTTTGGCTGTGTAAACTCACGATTCCCGTCACTATACAAATTTGCAATTACACTTAAAAATTAAGCTTTTCTCTACTCACCTTATGAAAAAATCAACATAATGCGGATCTGTGGTGAGTGTATTTGGAGTCGGTCATTTCAGACTCCTGAAGTGAGCTCCTGAAACAGAAGCAAAAGTAAAAGGCATTAATTCTCGTTTCCGCCACTTTTATGCAGCTTAATAATTTTGGACGTATTTCTGCCAAACGGAACTATGTGCATTATAACGTTAGCCCTGTAATGCATATATTCTTATGGGTCTCAGGGCTCATGTCTTAATTCACATAATTACGGTCGGCAGATACGTCCAATTGGGCGTATTTCTACCAAACAGATCTATGTAGAGGTGAGACAGATGCGGTGTGTTCGTGGCGAGGTGGATAAGAAAAAATGTGATGAGTGGGCGTGATTCCATTTGGTGAAATGGAAAAGCGGGATTTTAAATTCAGTAAACAGAACCCATGTGCCAACTAAATGCGGCATTCATGAGCCGTAAGCATGGTAAAAGAGCGTCATGGGAAGGGCTCATGAGTTAAAGCGGAGGAAGGGCGACAACGGAGATGGCTTCGTTGTCGATGACGTCACTGGCGCTTCACACTGGAAAAAAAAAACACATTGGATCTAGAGTTCAGACTCTTAAAAACGTCGACAAGAAAAAATACTCTTGATTCAATCAGATTTAAGCTTAAATCAAGAACCAAGCCTCTTAATTTGAGCGGATTTCCTTTTGATTTAAGCTTAAATCTGATTGAATCAAGAGTCCTTTTTCCTGTCAATGTTTTCAAGAGTCTAGACTCTAGATCCAATGTGTTTTTTTTTCCAGTGTATAATCCCCATGCATTCTTACCGCCCGAGCACTAACGAGCACAGCCAATCTTGCCCACCCGCAAATAGTTTTTTTTGGTAGAAATACGTCCAATTATATGAATAAAAACCGAAAAGAAGAAAAAATATAACGTCAGAGATGAAGATACATAGGACTAACCCCTCCGCATCGATACCTGATGGGCGTCACTGAAAGACGCCTTTCTACTGCGTCCAAGCTCACGCATACAAGCGTAAAATAACGAGAGATCTGAAGCACAGAGCAAGATGTTCGGTCTCCATATCTTTCCAATGTTGCCGACGCAAAGTTCATTTGCATTGAACGCTTGCGATGCGCGCAAGTTGCACGCATATCACGAGTGGCGCAGAGACACATTGTTCCGTTCGGTAATCGCGCTCATGGCGGGATTTCTACGACTAATGGGCGAACAGATAAAAACGGCCAGCATTACAGTAGATAGACCTGAGGGTCCAGGCATCTTGCCATGCGTTGGCCAACAGACGCAGTGTCATTATACGCATCACTTATGATAGTTAGAAGGAGTTAATTGAGATACTAGGCAAAGCGTTTTACACTAACTAATATTTCCCCTTGTTATCTTTTTAACACACAGAAACGGAGCAAAATAAGAGAATAAAGCATCAGAGGAAATTGGAACATCTCATGTACCTAGTTAAGTTTGGCTTGTTCCAGTTAATGTTTTAACGAGTTAAGAAATGCTTGATACGAAAAGAAACATTAGGAACTCTCTTGTCACCCCATCCTCAAAAAAAAAAAAAAAAAAAAAAAAAAAAAAAAAAAAAAAAAATGACAAGTAATCGCGACAGGTTCGAGAATCAAGTTATCACCCAAAGGTTTTAGGAATGGTTTGGAATGCTAATCATAAGAATTCTTTGCGTTCTGTTTCTGATCGGCTATGTAGTGGTGGAGACGTATAAAATATCCTTTTATCAAAACCTACCCTGCAGAATGTTATAGCACCTTATGTTATTCACTGATGGTATATTTCTTGGAGACTTTAACGCAGCGATAAGAAAGTAGAAGCTCACCATAATTATTGATTCGCCACACTGTTGTACACTGTACACATAATTGAAATAAAAAAGTGACATAAATGTAAAGAAGCGTAGTAAGGGCTACGGAAAGGCATTGCTTAACTGACAATTTTGGCGGAAATGAGATAGCAACCTTGCCGCATCCTATATGCAGTAAAATAATGCGCGGCGAGTTGATGTTTCAGTTTTTTTCCAATTTTGCATTAACGCGCTTAATGACGCTGTAATGTATAAAGAAATTGCATACATCTAACTTCAAAGTAACAAAGATGCGAAGTTTCTTTTTCTCCCTACGAACTTTTCAGTTTACAGGTGGGCGGCATTTTTTCCTTATCATTGATATTTAAGTGTCTTAAATTTTTAAAAAAACAATTCATTTCAGAGTTGACGCTTGAATCAGATCTCGGCAACTTTCCTGAGTTTACGTTTCGTTCAATGAGTCAGTTGCACTGATCACAGAATCGTGTTTTGATGCTTGATTCTTGTAGATCAGTGAAAGATAATAAGATCCGTCCTAACAGCAACTTTATAAGTTCAATATTGACCGAAATATCGAGCTTTGAAAAATTCGGTTTTGACGTCATCCAACCTTGACACCCAGTGACACTCTTGGTTTCTTCCACCCTGTTTTCATCCGGGTTTCACGCTCAGTAACCACTACAAAGGTGTGTATCACTGATCGATGAAAGCAAGAAGGAAGAAACCAGCGGTGTCATTACCGCGGTGGATGACGTCATACATCGAATTGTTCCATGCGGGATACCTCCGGTAAATATTGAACGAAGAGAAATACTGTTTGGACAGATCCTATTATTTTCGGCTAATTCACAAGAATCAATCACCAAAACACGACTTTGTGACCAGCACAACTGATCTATCAAATAGATGGGAGCTTGCATGGAGAAAATGAAGTAAAAGCAAAATATGAGTTTGATGGACCGTTGGACTAAAATGCGTTTATGGTTCAGGGGACACAACCCTCAGCTGAGCGAATCAACTTCTTTCGTTTTCAGAACCAAACTTCATTTCGGTGAACTGGGGGCTTAGTTTTATGATCTGAAGGTCAGTTCAATGGGCTAATAGACTTAAGTTCTAACGGGACATGTTGCGTATTCACCACGAATCAAAACACAATTCTGAGACCTGCGCAGCTGACCCATTCTGCTGTGCTAAGCAGTGGCGTGGTGTGAATGATCGATTATCGATATCTCGCCATTTGAAGCTATGGTAAAGAATCGATTAATAAGGTGTTCGCTGCGAACACCCTGATAATCGATCTTTTTTCATAGGTTTGGTGCGTATCAATCGATATATCGCAAAGCACGCCACGCCACTGGTGCTAAGGAAAAACGCCGTATGAACATTCGAGAGTTGCCAAGTTTCCCCATATTGAACATGTATTCATGACGAAATTTATGAATATTTTTCCTTGAAATTTTCATACATCTTTGATTAAATTGCAAAGAACATAGTCTGAAAATTGGAAGAAACAAATTTACCATCTACCCGATAAATTCGTATTTTATGAGAAGAAATATGGCAACGCCTGAAGGTTCATACGGCGTTTCTCCGTAGCATGTCAGCATTGAGTCTTGTAGTGGAATTTCAAAGAAAACTCAATTTAAAAATACGGTCCTTACTGCTCCCTTTCGGTAACACGGCCGTGTTGGGCGCGGTGCGGGCAGTGTGTTCAATTGATGTCAACGTAAACGGTTGCGTTGCAGCTTATGTGCGAGAAGTTACGCGAGTACACGCCGGTACATTACCGCCCTAAACGAGAACCGCCTACCTCCAATTAAGACCCAATGCATATATGCTGTTTTTACCTAGCGAGGCTGTATATCGGCCAATAAAAAAACGGCCGCCGACTCCCCACCCCCTCCCACTCTTCCCCGCGCCACCCGCACCGAAGCTCCAGCGCGCTTTGCTCCAGATTAGATTTGACTTCCTCAAACGAGGCTTGCGGTCGAGTGGGCGTATGAGCATATTAAGTTGATTTAAACGATTTTAAAACCTGATAAGTTCATTTTTAAATGGGCCCTGAGCTCCATAAGAATGCATGTATTACAGGTTCCATCAGATTTTGGACATGTTTCGTTTTAACATCTCCCGATTCAAATGCGTGTTGGAAGTATCGGCTGTAGGTTGGACTGACGCAAGTTTAGCTGATAAAAGTGGCCTCCGGCCGCTATCTCTCCAAAAACTTAGAAAAGGGGAGGGCGAAAGTTGGGAGAAAGTAAAAGCACTCGAGAGAAGGGGGGTTAAACTTTAAAAAATCTTGAACAATAGACTTAAATCGAGTGAAATTAGGCTGGTTCAATGAAGACAATTGGTTTAAAAAACCGTCTTTCAAATAAGAATGTTGAGCTGAAATTTCCGCCACGGCCAAACGTAAAATTAAAATTTACGAATAGATACCAACAACCTACATGTCTATTGAAAATACCCCTATATTAATCATACATTAGAAGTAACTGAGGTCCTTGGTTTTACAGACTTTAAACGATTTCAGCATGCTATAGAGGTAAGTAATGCTAATATTCTGACTACATTTTTTTATCGAGCTTTGGATTTATTTTGACATTTGTTTCATTTGCTCTGAAAAACCCATATATACCTTTATTGTCCTAGGGACGGAGTGGCATTTTTAATTGCCTCCGTTGCAAAATTGACGAAAAAAACTTACTTAAAAAGAAAATATGTATTAGGATAAACCAAGTGGTAAAAAGAGATAATACAATGAGTGGTGAAAAGGCGTAGGCAGAGAGAGAGAGAGAGAAAAAAACAGAGAAAAAACACATACATATGGTGAGAGTTAAATCGACTGGCTGTAGTTAACGCCCAATTGGATTAATGAAAACTTCAAGCAGTAAACGCATGCTAGATCTAAGCTGTCAAGGTCAAGTAAAAGAATCCGTCATGGTTTGAAAGGAAAAATCTTCCTAAATCCTTAGCGATTAAAAAGCGTCATGCACGCCAAGTTTCTGTCCGCCCTTTTTTATCTCATTCTTTCAATTCGAGTAACAAGGTAGGTAGTGTGAAGATCAGCTTCGCACCTTTTTCTCTAGGCAGATCCATTGAAAAATCAATTTTGTAGTGATCATAAACGAAAATTATTGGCAATAAAAAGTAAAACCATAAAATCCGAATCGAAAAAAGCTGAATTTGAAGGAGACATTCCTATAATTTTCTGTTATTTTATCTACAACATTTAAATCAATATTTTTCAAAAATTCTTGCGACCGTTAATAAGTTGGATTGTAATGATTTGAAGAGAATGCTTCCTATTGATGGCTGTGCTTATCGTCCAAACTAAAAAGTTCTCCTTTTTTCCCCCTGCAGGAAGAGGGTTTCATACATGTCAAAATGGCCAGTCATAGATTATGATGCTTGCTCTCCAAACCTGTCTAGTCCATTTCTAAAAACGCAGACGGAAAATTTTCCTCGCATAACGTCTACTTCATGCACTCAGCCCTTAATCTAAAATGAGTCACTGAGTGTTCCACGAAATGCAGATAAAAAAATTAGTTTTTTGTCTCTTCTGTAAAAAATGGTTCGGTAAACAGGTGTCGTTTACCAAAAAGGTCATCAATGTGTTGTGTCTCCCCATAAAAGAACACCTAATGGATGTTCGCATGTTGTGAAATTTCCTCTGACAGAATACTTATTTTTGAGACAATGTACGATAAATCTTCTTGCAATTTTTGGTCACAACAGATTAAAATGTGATTGAAATTTGCTGGCTGTCGTATTGAATCAACTAACAAACTAATCACCCTAAGTGACACGAATGTGGAGCGAAATCTACCATTCTGCGGAGTGTTGTACGCTCTTGCGTAGTAAATTTCACTCGTGGCGGGGCATGCTTTGCAAAATATCGATTGATCTGCCCTTAAACATCTGGAATAGGATTGATAAGCCCTGTGTCCACTCGTCAAAATGGAAGCTCAAAGCTAATCGATAAATACGATCTGTTCGCGATTGTTGATCAAAAAAGGGTCGCGCCGCTCTATTTTGAGTTGCAACACTCATCAATCGCATCCATTCCCGACTTTGAGCCACTTATCGTCGGAATCGATTCACTTTGAGCTTCCATTTTGACGCCATTTTTGACGACTGGAGACAGCGCTATAGACAGGGTGTTCGCATTGAACACCTTATTAATCGATTCTTCGCCAATCGATTGTTCACGCCACGCCACTGATTCCGCTTCACCTTCATAACGCCCGGGCAATTTAGGCGCCATGTAGTCTCTGGAGTGGGATATACACCGCGTCGAGATTTTAAACAGTGCAATACTTTTTTTTCGCGAGAGATGATAAAAAGTTGAGTTGGTCACGCGCTCACGCCGCGCGGCGACGGAGGACGCGGTGCGACAAGCGCGGGTTGCGGTTTTCTCGCAGTGGCAGCCACCTCTCTCAACTTGTACCGAAAATATCAAAACGTTATGTCATTTAGCGTGGCTGGATAAATATCAACCGGTTCGGGGAGCGGGTGGGGGCGAAGCGTCGTGCGGTAACGGGCCGCGAGGGAGCTTTGTCAACGCGGGGCGACCGCGCCGCGGGCGGTGACACACAAAGACCCCCCCCCCGCTAAACGTCGCCGCTGGATTCGCCGGAGAAAGGACCGCCAAGGTCTCCGCTGCCGACCAAATGGAAAAGCTCCTCAGAGTTCACTTTTAGACGGTCTAAAGTTCAGTCTCTGAGTCATACGATATATCGCCAGAGAAAGGGAACATCAGAGAATGCTAAGGAAAAACGCCGTACTGGAAAAAAAAACACATTGGGTCTAGAGTTCAGACTCTTGAAAACATTGACAAGGAAAAATACTCTTGATTCAATCAGATTTTTGCTTAAGGTGAATCCAGGGTTCGATTAGGGATAATTTAAGATAAGAGATAGCGCCACCAGGCACCACTAAGAATTTCACTTTCCTTCAGCAATTACTGAAGTAATATTGTTCAAATTACAAAAAGCAGATCCACAAGATATAGATTATTTTTTGCTTGATTTTTTGAGCCAAGAATATTGGCAATTAGAATTACAAGCGCAGAGAAAGTACGGCTGAAACTTTCAGCTCAGCCACGGCGGCCGAGCGCGCAACCGAATCCCTCATGTTCTGTCTCTCTCTCCCATTGCCGCAATGGGAATTACCTTCCGCCGTAGTTACGACTTTATTTTTGGGAATTTAGCGAAGATTTTTTTACTGAGTATTCCTCAAGTATGTTGCTATATCCCCTGGATCCCCAATCTTAAATAAGTATTACGGTTTTTATTATTTTGGCAAATAGATACGGCTATTCTGAGCAGCGCGACAAGGTGGCCAAATCGCGAAGTTCCAAGCCTGGATTCGTCTTAAATCAAAAGGAAATCCGCTCAAATTAAGAGGCTTGGTTCTTGATTTAAGCAAAAATCCGATTGAATCAAGAGTATTTTTTCTTGTCGATGTTTTTAAGAGTCTGGACTCTAGATCCAATGTGTTTCTTTTCCAGTGCGTATGAACATCCAATGGTTGCCACACCGCGGTTAAAAATGTATTTCTGAGGAAGATTGTGGAAGTTTTTCCTAAACATTTTCGGATCTTTTAGATGAAATTAAGAACAAAATTGTTTGGAAAATTTGTGGAAAGTTGTTCATATTTTTCTCAGAAAATTCGTTTTTTATCGGAGAAAATACGGCAACGTCTGAAAGCTCATACGGCGTTCTTTAGTATCACGGCAAAATGGTGTTCAGACTTTCACTGCTTGAATTCATAGTCTGAGGTTTCTGAAATAAATGATCCCGGGTTATATCTATTCCGATTGACCGGCAAGCGCAATAGACTTCTACTCTTTTACTTTTCTTACCCTGCGTTAAAGTCTCTGAAGCACAGAGTTCTTGCATGTGACTGCACTTTTAAAGTAAGACAGATCAAAGCGCGAGGGATCATTCACGCTGGTCACATGTCTAGTATTAAAACTTATAGATTAAAAAGATAAAAAACCTCAAGCGCAAAGTTTCCTCTGCCACACCTTATTCAGTAAATTATTACTTTCCGTTTATAAATAACCAAGATCAGAGTACGGTTTATTGGCATTCAAAAATGAATTTGTCATTTAATAAGTAACCAATATTGGACTAATATTTTAATTTCCATTTATGCATAGTATATGTAAACATACTAAGAAAAATTCATCACTGTGAGGAAAGGTTTCCTCGTAAAAAAATACTGCAATCACTTTATTAACCATTCAGGTACCAGTAGACTATGGTGCTGTGACGAGCAATTAATGTTTGAATTGATGAACACGGACTATGTGAATTTCTGATTTATAACTTGATTTTTTACTGTGAAAAGTGAGTTTATTCTTATTTCTTATTTCTTTTCTTATGTTTCTTCTTCCCTTCTTTTTCATCTGCTCTTTCCCCTCTTTCTCCACCGTCGTTTCCTTTTTCCTTCTTTTCCTCCTAGAACCCTTTTCCCTTTCCATTTCGAAGGAGACAAAGAAAATTGACTTTTCGTTTTCATCTTTATCATCTTCTCTTTCTTTCCTCCTTCTTATACTCCATTTTCCTTCTATTTGTAGTATATCTTCATCCAACATATGTAAGGAGTCAGGAGACCTGAATCTATCAGACTAGGGCTACATCCTCCCGAACTCAGGAAGAAGCACGAAAGCACGTGTCAATGTATGGTTTATATTGAACTTACACGGTTTTTGTTTATTATGGCTGAGTCATCCTAGAATTCGCGATTCAACTAATTTGTTTTTACGTAAGGTTTTGTAGGAAACGTGTTGATTTATACCAATTCGCTGATTGTGAGTCTAAAATCCGCTTCCGGACACACAAAAAGCTTTTTCAAGTCACAACCGTAATATTAAGTAGCACCGTGAGTATCGTGTAATGTATTCTGAGAAGAGTGAGTGTATGAGCAATTCGGTGCGTTGTGAGGGAACTAGGGGCTCATGACTATCGTTGTGTAACGACTAAAATTTTTGTTGACAAAGATTACATTCTTCTGGAATTCGACTTGTATCATGTTAATAACTTATTTTTAACCAAATTCCCCCGATACAAATATTTATTGACGTGTAAAATTAGAGTAACTGATGTGCTTAAACTTTGGTGTTTACTTTAGAGTATGAATATTGGTTAAAGCCTGCGAGCTTCGAAAGGCACAAAAACAATAACGGAACAGGCAGTCTTTAGAGGCGTATTCGGTTTGAGTCGTGGTTTAAACATTTTAATTAATTTATTCCCACTCGTGCGGCAACACTGTACTGAAAATAGATTGAGAAATGTCATCGAGAGGCATGGACTTAATTTTCCCCGAGAGGAAAACTGCTTTACGATCCTCATACGCTGCTTTTTACCATGAGATTTTTATAAAACAAAGTGCCACGCCCAAAAATAAATACCATCGTGGTTGCTAGATCTTGCTGAAAATTAACAATGCCCTCGTGTAATTGGATGTAAAAGGTGCAAATTCAATCGCACTATTTTACACTGTTTGAAGTCTAGACCTTAAACCCTAACTGACATTTTCGTTATTTTTCTTACCCGAGCGTTCAAGTCTCCACGTAAATTCCCTTGAGGCCTCTATTTGGACGAAGTCCGGATCTCTGCGCAAACAGGTTGTCACGGTTTTATACATCAAAATCTGAGCTTTGCCTGGTGTCAAGAAAAGCATATCGCCTTTATAACATATATCCGAATATATTTAATTTCCTCTTCAAATGAAACTTTTTAAAATATCGCGACTTAAAAGTTTTTATGAATATTTTCGAGTTTTTGCATGAAATTCAAAGGAAATTCAAAGAATCATTTTTTTAGTTTTCTTCGCAAAATAATAAAAATGAGTGGAAATTTACAACGTCACGATTGGAGGTAACAATTTCTCAACAACGATTTTTTCAAAGTACATTAGGAACACAACTCCTACCGCACAAATGACAAGATGTAACTTATCTTAGACAAATCAAATCAGTTTCTTGGGGATACTTGAAGGATATTTTTCCTTCATTTACATTTTCACTGTAATTTTCGTGCGAATCGCACAGTGCGATCGATCGTTAATGAAGTTAACATTTTAGGCATAATTTTATCCGCGCTACTTTAACACTTACCTTTGGGTATCTACGTAAGATACTTTAAATTATTTAGTATAAGTTAAACTAGATAGAGCAGTTGTTTTTATAAGATTTGTGTGCAGATCTACGGAAGAAATTGTGATTTAGGGGACGGGCCGCGAAGATAAGGAGGCTTCATTCTAGAAGGCGCGCACTTTTGAAGCATCATCATTTTTAACTGACGATGCTGGCAATCAGGAAAGTGTGATTTAGGCTAATTGGAGCTTCGGCCTCAAACTGAGCGAATGTTAAGTGTCACAAATAATCGAGAAACGCTGTCACTTCTGTTGCCAAAGTTCGTTTCACTCGGATATGAAATGCATCATTCTTCACGTGAGAAATAGGAAAATCGTGAGAAAATTTTCTTATTCGTTATTCTTAGACTGCTAATGCAAGAACAAAGATGCAGAAAGTTCAAACTTTAATTTTCATGACTTTTTCGTTAGATCAAGAAAATTATAATAGAAAAAGAGTAATTTTAGAATCATCCGCCGATAGCTTATGGGAATCAATACCTCACTCATTACTTCCTCGTCCCTTACCTCCTCACTCCTTTTATCATTTCTTCTTCAGCTTTTAACGTGATGCAGAAAGAACATGGAATCTTTTAAATTAAGCAAGAACCAAATTTTGCGCCTTTATCATAATGAATTGCACTACTATACGGTTTTTTTTCATCAGGAACAACATATTTGCTACTGCGGCCCGATTTATTGAAACTATAAGTCGACACGGCAAGACGAGGTGCCTTCATTAACCATGGAATATATCGCATTGCGATGTCTAATTTAGGCTGCTTTAAACTTTCAATAATCGGCTCGCTGCTTTACCTGTATATTTGGGTGGGGTACAGATGACTTCACAAACACTTAATATTGAAATGGTAAGCAGTGTGTTCGGGTAAGCGTTCAGTTTGAAAGTAATTTTACCATCCTGCTCCACAATTTATTTCATATTTATGAATATTTAAATTTGTATCAAATATTTATACTTATTTTAAACGTAATACTACACAATACAATACAATAAGCTCACAGATTGTCCCTCCAATAGTCAACAGGGATACAAACCCAATAACCTCCAATGATCCCAGCGTTACAACCAAAATTTTGAAATGAGTTGCCTCCATTAAGTTAAGAATCTAAATTTTGGTATTTGTACTTGCCCTTTATATGTTTTGTAAATACACCCATAGCTCAAGTTGTTGAATGTCTCTAATAAATTTGACTAACTTATAGCTCAAAACCTGTTATTTTTTAATTTTTTTTTTTCAATCATTTTTTCCCAAATTAATTTCTGGTCATTCCACAAAACTTCCGCCCCATTCAAATCTATTCCCTGTAAAAAATAAAAAATTCGCGGAAATTCTGAAACGTCGCAATCAAGATAGGTGGTTCTGACAATATCCGTCAAATCATATTTTTCGACAGTCTCGCATTTCGCAGGAACGGTCCGCGTGCTGAACTCGTTAAACAAATCTCATGACTTGCGCGCTTCGGCTGAGTATCATCGGTGAACTACTGCTGACTGCTGACAGCCTGCATCTTTTCTACCTGTTAATTATGATGCGTATTCTTACGGCGCTCACGCCGGCGTCTCGCTTGACTGATGTCGAATGATCTTACTTAAGAGGATTCACTGACGCGACGTTCTACCCCCTTGAAGAATCACCTAACTCCCACGGAAATCCTGCGGAGATTCGTTGTTATTTCCTACCACGGCAGAGCACACTCCTCGTCCCTCGCGCCGGATAGAACCTCATAACTCCGATTGAAATCCGCACGAAGGTGTGCTGTTTTTACAATTGCGCTACTCGAAGAGAGGGAAAGTGAAGGGTGGGGGAGGGGGGTAACGGGCCCGCTGCCGTTATCACGCAGCACTCATTCATTCCTCGAACCGGTTACTTTAATAACACGTCGAAGATGGGAGAACAACTCAGCAGTTTGTTACCTTAACTTAATATCAACGTAAGCTTCGAGTATGAGTGTGTGCATTGTCCTGACGAAACCCGGATGTATTAGGGTGACAATGGCTTAGTCATCCGCCGCAAAATTTTTGTTTTTACCGTTTATTTTTGCTTTAGAATCTCACGGGGAATAGAGGATCCAGGGAATGAATCGGTGGAAATGGGAAAAAATAAATGTTCACGAGGCGCGAAAACACGCTAAATTGCCTAAAATTCCTCGCTTTTCTCATATTAAATGATGAAAACAAGCAAAATACAAATTAGTATTGAAAATCTCCTCTTATTTGATGAATACACTTTGAAATCGAGGTAAAATTATGTACAGGCATGAAAACTATTGGATTACATTATCTCCGAAAAAAAAAAAAAAAATTCGGCGCAGGTAAGAATAGCTATATTTCCAGAAATTTTGCCCGAGGCTTCATTTTTAAAAAAATTATCATACACTGATGGATTCCAGGAAATCCCATAAGGTTTCATTCCTCGTTATTCATAATCCAGTCAAGCTGTCTGTTCATCTTCGGGAAAAGGGACCGTGGCGTGGTACACATGTGTGAATTTTTTAGGGGTTGATTTTTTTAGGTAAGATTGGATTTGAAGTTGCATTTCTGACGACAAGCATTTTCCTGCATCCCAGAAAATAAGTATCAAGCGGTGTGATTCTTTTATTTTCGTGAAGGACACAAACTTCCATTTCAATCCCACAATTTTGAGTCGTGAAGATGGTAAAGTAAAATGTTGGATAAATGTTTCTGGATACTGCTGTTTTTGAACCATAAATTTTAAACTATCTTAATTTTGATTTAAATTTATGTTTTTGAACGTTGTTTGTGCCAAAGAGAAGTAAAAAACTAGCTTCTATGCGGTAATTTTATACTGTTAATTAAAAATTATTTGAAAAAAGTTTCTTTTTCCTGAGGACGACCACGGTGAGGCAAAATAGATTCGACCTTCACAAGGATTTTGCTCTCACTTTGAATGTTACGACACTCTTTAGACCGGCATGCTACTTATCTGCGATGCTAAACTTTTCACTCATAATAACAAGCGATTAATGGCGAGACCAAAGGCTTGCATGCTCTATCGGCGAGGCTTCAAGCTCACAATCGTGCCATAATCTTTAATTAAGTATGATTATGATGCAGGCTGCGTTTGCACTCACTGGGTAAGTGGGGTAACTAGAGATTTGCTCGAGGTACATATGACCGACGAAAGTGCAACGAGCTCCTTTCAAAATCGCTGAATATTTTGAATAATCCTTGCCTTGCATCGCCATAAAAAAACTCCAATCTTTGCAAATCTCTGCAAAAAAATAGCTCAGGGTAAAAACACTTGACAGTCCATGGAAAAGGGACTTCAGCTTTTGAGGGACAATTTTGCAGAGAGCAATTTTTATCAATTTAATAAAAAAGAAGTGGGTATCCGAGTTTTTGACAGCAAAGAATCTGAAGTATTCATAAAATCTGTTGGAAAAAAGTTGAATTTTGTTAAAGAAAGGACGCAAAACTGTCTTTGGATTCGACAATCTTGCACTTCAAACATGCTAGATAAAAATATTTTATGACTCGCCCTAAAAATCACGTTTCCCCGGCCCCAGAAATGTTTGAAAAAAATGTATTACTCCATAAAGGAATCATTTTATTGTAGAGCATATCCGTTGGCGGATCCAGCAACTTGGCAACACCAGATTTCCCTCATTTCAACTTATGGAAATGTATCGATTCTTGGAGGAACCAGGTGCTCCGACAAGAATCGATTATTTAGCACAGGTTTAAATAGAGGGAATCCGGTGTTGCCAAGTTGCTGGGTCCGCCTCTGAATACCGTAATTATTTTTTTGGCCGATTGAATTCCAGTAGAATTCGGTTTTTTGACAAACGGAAAGTCAGAATTGACAAATATGAAAAATATTACATCCTCAGCCTCGATCATGAGATTTAGATATATGTATCCGTTCAACGCCACCGCGTTCTGCGCGAAAATTTGAAAAGAGACCTCAAACTGCGCGGTGATCGATTTCTTACCTTGCCTAATAAGCGGGGCTTGGACAAGGATCAGAGACCCGGATATCAGGAAACGAGCCTAAGCAATGCTGACAAGACGCATAAAATAAACAGCAAAGGCCCACATCGTCCATTTGCTAACAAAACAGCGTAACTCCATCACCACGTGAGCCATGAAAATTATGGGATCATACGAGCGTGAGGGCTCATACTGAGGTAAGCGAGCATCGCGACCACATATTTTCTGACCGTTCACCGAGAGAGGCGGCGCTAGGCGCGGCGGTAAAAAAACACACTTGTATGCGCGAAAGATCTCGGTCTCCTGGTTACATTGGAACCTTAACGAGAGTGTCCACAATCTGGAGTATGTTTATATGTTTATTGATTGCGCAAGCGGCGACCGAACGTGACTCTCCTGGCAAATGCGTTATTAACCTCAGTTCCTGTATAACTGCATCATTTCGGGCCGCATTCTATTGTCTCGTTCGCGTCGTCCCGGAATTATCAGAGCTTGAAAAAATGCGCACCGGTGAATGATGCCAGGGATTGGCATCGGACGTCAGGAATGCGTTCCGTGGGAAAAAGGACCGCTGCGGGGATTTGCAAGAATGGACCGAAAAAAGGTNGGGGGGGGGGGGGGGGGGGGGGGGTGTAAGGTTTGCACCATGAGGGTGTCTGTCACAACTATTGCACTGGTAAAAAAACCTCTTGGACCAATGCCGCGTTGCATTGACTTAAGAGTGCAGTTTCTTGTCGCCGAATTTAAGAGTCTTGAACTCTTGTTTCAAGCGGATTTTGCATTGATTCAAGCGGATTTTGCATTGAAACAAGAGTCTAGACTCTTAAATCCGGCGACAAGAAACTGCACTCTTGAACCAAGAGGTTTTTTTTTACCAGTGTGATCCTAGGGGTCTTTGACCCTCTGAATTTTAATTTTCTTTATCATAGTTCGTTTTACCCATTCAACTGGGTTGATTTACCTACATTATTTTTGCAACTGTCGACAAGTGCTTGTCCTCCAAATCCGCCGTGCTAAGAAAAAACGCAGTATGAGCCTTTGGACGTTGCCGAATTTCCTTCAATAAATCACGAATGGTCGGGAATATTTATTGGCATTTTCCTGCAACCTCAAAGTGTTTCCTGCAACCTCAAATTGTGTCCTGCAACCCCAAAGTGTGTCCTTCAAACCCAAGTAATGACACTTTCTGGTTCGTGCTTGGAAAATCGCACTTTCGAGGAAGGACTGTTTGAAGCTCTAATCAACCAATTTCATAGTGCACGGAATAAGGAAGCATCTGACGATGACAGTCTCTTCGTGACATCTAAAATACACAGCACTTTGCTTTCTTAAACGTGACATGTCCGTTTCTGCAGCGCAATCAGAAACTACCAGAAAAAAACTCGATCAACACGAACGATTTCCTCATACCTTTTTTCAAATTCTTTTGGAGAGAACGAAATATATTTCCCAAGTTTAAATCTTAGTTATTTTAACTCTTTAGATTTCTTTAGTTCTGTAGCGCCGAGTCAAGATAGACAACGAAAGAGCCTTTCAAATAAGGGTCTTTTCATGCTAATTTTCCGGGAACCCGGCGAATTCATCAACCGACAGTGAAAATAAATCCTTTAATGAGACGTGCAACTGTTACTGTCCCTTTCTATCGATAAAAAAAACAACGCAAAATCCAAATTTTTCTGACGTCATTTGTCACGCTATCATACGTTCAAATTTTATCTAGCTGTATATTCAACAGTTTCCTACAATTTTCGAAAGCTCAAAGGGTGGGAGTTTCCGTCAAGCACCACGTAATTACAAAGGAGGGGGCGGAGGAGGGTCCGAACTTGCGTTACCGAGGGAAGAAGGGGGTTCAATGTCCTGAAAGTGCGTTAAGAAACACACGAACACCCCTATATTAACTTCGGAATTTCGCTTACTTTCTTAACCTTGCGTTTAAGTCTCCTAACATAGGCACTACCCGTTACTACATTGGTTTAGTTCTCCATTATTCAACTACATCTGCTGACTGTTTGGTTGCAATGCATACCTGCCTTTGCACTTAAGCATTGCGTAAACATTTTATGCTCGAGTTTTTAGCTGGTATGGCGACACAATATCGCAAAATGTACATATTGAAACCCTAAAAACAACCATTTTACAAAATACGTAGTACTAAATTTTGGATTTTGTTGACCTCCTCCCTCCGTGGCGCTTTTGTAAAGTGTTCTTGCGACCGTATTCTTTGACAGGGAAAAGCAAAATCGAGAAAAGCTCTCTTTGACCTCCACTCGCCTAGAGCGTTACGTATTTTAAGAACGGCCCTTTACGTGCGTGAAAAGTAAATTTTGCATTCCGATATTGACAGACTCGGGTCTAAACTTAGGCTATAAATTTATGAGAGAGGCTTTTCTCACCAAAAAATTTCATTTCAAGTGCATTTCAATGAATCTACCAGAATCCCGAGAGAAGAGGCACATTTTTTGAGACTCTTAATGAACATATAAAGGTCAAGGTCGGAAAGACAAGGGACAACCGGTTTTTAACGCCGGGATACTCAGTGAAACATTTTAACATTCTGTTGGATTGAGGATTAGATCCAGGTAATTTTTACTCTATTTCTAAGTTAAATTTTACTATATTTTAATTCGAATGCCTTCGAATGATTTTATATCAACGGAAAAACTCCCAAACCACGTATTTCAGTTCGTGACGTTGCAGACTTCCTGTCAGATTTTAGTTTTTGAATGAAAGAATATTCAACGATGATTTTTAAAAACTGCCATGATTTTTTTCTCTGTGAAAAGAAACTTCTTTGAAAACTGCAAAGAATACGATTGACCGTTCCTCCTTTGAAAAAAGAAAATAGGAGCGGATATTTTAAAACATCGCAAATGAGAAGCGAAGTTTGGGAGTTTGAGCGTGGGAAGGATACTAATTGACTCAAAATTAATTTAATTGCCTTCAAGTTTGAATCTGACCTGACTGGACTTACCTTCAGTATGGGAACAAAATATTATCAGTTTTAGCACCACACCGATTTCCTAATTTTCAAACTTATATCTATTGTGTAAGTCGGCAATCACAAAACTCGGTTTGCGACGTCACAGACTTCCTGTCATACTTCATTTTTTAAACGGAAAACTACTCAACGGCACTTCTTTAAAATTGCCGTGCTTTTTCTTGTCTGTGCGAAGAAAATTCTGCATAAACTTCAAGGAATGATGTCAATTGGTTCTTGTTTGAAGGAATAACGTAGAGGCGGAGATTTTTAGACACCGCAAACGAGTTATGTGATTGCGGACTCTCGCCGTCGTCATCCTTTGCTCACTGAGAAAAAATTCTCGGCGTTTTTACCTCGGTCCGTTGGTACCTTTACCATCTCACTTTTTTTTACCAACTATTGGTAATTTTACTAAGACAGACTGGTAAGCTTACCTAAAAACCGGTATCTTTACTGTTTTTTTTTCAGGTAAGAATACCACTTTTATTGTTAATCAATTCCCGGTAACTTTGCCATTTTATCTCGGTAATTCTACCACAGTCGATAAAAAATATCGGCGTTTTTACCAAGGTCCAGTAAAATTACCGAGAAAGTTCAATAATTTTACCGAGATTTCTCGGTACAATTACCAATTCCATAAATGGTAATTTTACCAAGAAAAAACTGGGATCAAATAGAACCCTGAATTCTTGGTAATTTCCCCTTTTCTTAGTAAATAAACAGAGATTTTGTTTTCAGTGTGCTCCCTGACGAGCCCCGGTTTTCCCAGACCCTGGACACCATACTAAATACTCACCAAATGTTCGTGCGATGCGGGTAGTATCCAAAATCCGGGATAACTCCACGTTCACACAATTCACTCACACACTTGCACGGGTACCGCACGAGGGAAACACGCTCGTCACAAGCGGCGCGTCACGTTTACGGGGAACGCGTGCGGATTTCGGGAACGTACCTCGGAGACGCGGAGGCTGCGGTTCGGACTGGAACTGAGGGACGGAGGCCGATTCGCGGAGAAATGGAGAGTGCCGATTGGCAAGCCGCGCGCGAGTCGCGCTCGGGATAAAAAAAAGAAGAAGGAAAAAAAACCACTTTCAAACTTGCACCGCTCCGTGAAACTAGTCCATCTCCCCCCCCCTCCCCACGCGCCTGTTCCTCGTGCGTCGAACAGCACTTAATCTGGACCCGCATCCTCGGCTGTATGACTTATCCCACGAGTGAACTTCGGTTGCCCGATGATAAAGCTAATAACTTTTACTTTTCATTATTTCATTAGCCCTGGAACCTACGCTTAGCCCACGCCCAGAAAATCTCTTTGGACCGCGGCTTGAGTGGAGGAGCGCTTTGGAGCCGTTTAAATATTGCGTCAAGCACTTGGAGGAAGCTGGGATCATCTGGAGCATCAGCCGGAAATGGAAGTAAGGGGGTGGGTTCCCGCTGTTTTTGAGCTTTAGTGTTGCCTTGTGGGGGAGAGGGAGTTTCCCCCCCCCAATTTGGGATTATTTTTGCCGTTTTAAAACCCAAGAAAAAATTCTAGCATCGGAATAAATCTTTTTCCCCTGCCAAAATTTTCCTGATAAAATATGAATTAATTTAAAAACAGGAAAAAAATCCTTGAATTTTTTAAGACTTTCATTCGTAATTCAATCTGACTTCTTCGAAAATTTTGAAGATATGAATGTTTTATCCAAAAGTCGATGTATAAATATAGGAGGAAATTTGACGAGTTCCAAATGAAATTACTGAGATCCTCCTTTGCATGAAAATCCAAGAGGAGGATCTATGCATGAGGAATGGATCTTCGTTTGCAATGAGTCACAGTAATTAAAACATTGTTTCCGCCCGGGATCGAACCGGGGACCTTCCGCGTGTTAGGCGGATGTGATAACCACTACACCACGGAAACTTGCTTGGCCGGCGACGTAAAATTTATGAATATAACGAAAAACATAACATTTTGTAAAATGCATTTCATCATTGGCATACTTTTTGAAAAATCGTTTCCAAATTATTGTCTCCAAATTAATGATTAGTTCGAATTATGGATTATTTTGCTTGAATCTTCAAAAAATTCAGCTGAAGGGTCTAATAATTATGTGGATAAATGGGAATTTTAAAAAAAAAAAGGTTCTATTTAAGGAAAATTACGCAATAAAATCAACTTAAAAATAATCAGATGCGCGGTGGAAAAATTATAGTTTTAACTTTATGCCTGGCTGAATATGGCAGGTGACACCAGCTTACTTAGTGGTACCTTCCTTGAACTGATAGATCGAACTAGGAATAGACTAAGTTCAATGAAAAGTGAAAAAGGGAGACAGAAAATATCGTAATATTTCATTCATACAGATCGGAGATAGAGCAGGGCTCTCTGCCCTGGAGAAACGCCGCAGATGGACGCAAATCGCAGCTGCGCAGCACCGAATGTGACGCGACGCTTGTAGAAGTTCCTGCAATATGCTGGGATGCAACTATTCGTACACAATAGATGCAAATGATGTTGCAATTGTTGCATTGCATGCTGCTTGAAGGCGTTAGGGCTTTTCTTGTGTTCACACTTTTTAACAATACGTGCAATGCAATGTTCTTGCAGTTGCAGTAAACAACAAATTAATGGCACGATGTCCTTGTTGCCATATTGCCCATTTTGCTGCCTCACTCGTCCTGTTTTTGCAGAATTTCTTGATTTTAATCTGAATTACTTTCTTCTCTATGGAATGGAATGTGCTTGCTCCAATTTAAGTTGATTCAAATCGACAAAAATTAATATGAGGAAATAAAGAGAAGAGAATAAACATGTATTTAAGAGTTTTTAGATTCTTAACTTAGAACTGAACCGTTTTAATGATGCATTTTTAGAGGCAGCGTTAGTTCGGCTTTAAAAAATCTACTCGGCTTTTAAAATATAATTAATTTCTAGTTCCGGAAAATATGGTGATTAACTGAACTTAGTTTGAGTATTTTTAAATAATTGTGACTTTTTATGCAAAAACAACGAATGACGCCAACGTGAAATTTACACTGCTGACCACCTTGTGCGACTTTCTATACTGTTACAAACAATCCAGGCAAACAAATACACATTTTTGAGGGGGAATACTATAAAATTTTGGTTTCTTGAAGAATATGCGGGTAAAAATTCTATTAGGTCCCTCATTTGGTTTGGTTTCAAAATGATCTTTATGTTGCACAGTCTGAGTAGAATTGCAAGGCTCATACTCCTTAAATTATGAGTGGAGCATGATACGTTTTTTTTTATTAAACAAATTGGTTTGGGCATTAAAATAAATCTTAAATCACAGCAGAGATGAGGCCCATTGCCAAAATTCTCAAACTTAAGGTAACTTTAATTTTTCCGAAAATTCTTTTTGCGCACGATTATTCTTCATTAGGCAACTGAGTCGTAATAAATTAAATAGAAAACCAATTTTGAGTAAATAAAAGAAATAAAGCAAAATAAGACGCAACGCGAGAGTAAATTTGTCATGTATTAAATTATTAAACATGAAAAAAGATATGATAATTACGCTTTGTAAAATATACGATCATCTCATGTTTTTATCTCAATGGTCCTTTTAGACTCAGGTATAGTATAATATTCTAAGCATATTTCATCCAAAAAGCAAAACAACACACTAGTAACACGTTCGAATCGCAAGCTGCGTGTTGTTAAATTGAAGGCAAAATGTAATATCAAGTGAACGAGTGCGGTCCTCAACTTTAAATCCTCAGACAGCACGCGCTTCTTGCGTCTTTAAGTTTGCGCTTGGTTTAAGTATCTTGTTAAAGTATTTCATAAGTCTAAGCATCTCGGAATGTGGAGATTGCAATCTAGTGCTCGCTACAAAGGACACACTCTTTTTGTAGAAATTAGGCTGTTCCATTTCCAATTCGTCAAAATATTAGCTCAATAACAACTGAACCCGCACGCATTTTTTTCCCCTTAATGATCAAGTGATGAAAGAATTTACGGACGGTTTTCACTATCATTAGCCCGGAAAACATTAGTCAACAAGCTATAATTCTGAAACGGAATCAGGTGAGAACAAGCAGTGGAAATTCTAACCGTTCAATAATAGCCTTCAGATTCAAACAAGGCAATCTGTCATACATGCAATAATCTTCCTTGACTAACGATATTGAAGGCGAGCCGAAAAGTTTGTGATTACAGTAACACTGTAACAGCAACGCCATTATGCCTTATTCCGCCTTGAATATTTTAGGCATTGAAAAAAAGATATCTGAAGCGCACTGGGTTTCGGAATATCGTATATTTGATGAGCCTAGACAAGAATGATTTGATAGGCGGTAGAATCAGTTAATAATTTCCGAAAAAATCTCTTGCATACACCTTACTGAATAGACCTTTCATGATTGAAATTGCATTAAGAGTACGTTGAGTCAATCAGAATTGTGTAAAATCAATCTGCCCACAATTTATTTGGTGTAAATCGAAATTTTTCAAGTTCCTTGCGTTCGCGGACTTTTTTTTTAGCCATTGGCAATCATGCTGGATTGCTGGCTGCAAAAGAGACGTAAAAAACTATGTAATACCTAAAAATGCAAAGAATATTGCAAGCTTTTATAAAGTTTTCTCACGTTTACTGTTTATTTACGTGCATTCTCTCAACGTAACTGCTATGATAAAGAGGACCTATTCTAGAGCGAGGGCAGAATCTTTGTAGGTGTAGGAAGATTTCTATCGAGTTAGGTGGAAAAATCGGATTTTAAGATTATGACAAAAACGGGTTTGAGTTTTCTGAACAATAAATTTCTGGCAATTCAGTTCAATGTTGCAGATGGTGGGCGTAAACAGTGGCGTGGCGTGCTTCGCAATATATAGATTGATCCGCCATATAAACCGGTGGTTTATTAAGGTGTTCGTTTCGATTCGATTCTTAACCATTGCTTCAAATTGGAAAGAAAATATCATCGATTATCGACCATTTACGCCTCCCGATTCGGCGCAAAGTTATATTACAATCCGGCAATAGTTCTATGTAGAGTAGTTCAACATGGATCGTGACACTTTTCTAGCCTGGTGAGAGAGAAGCAGCTTTGTGTTTTACTGGTTGATTTTGAGCCTCAAAATAAATATATGAATCGATGGACTTAACTCTAGAAGATGCTAGCTGCCTCCGCCTTATTTTGTTTTTCTTATCAAATTCACTGCAATTTACTCACAGCTAGTCCCTAATTTTACACCATCATTATTTTCAGAGACAAAACGCAAACATTACGTATAATTAGTTTCGCTTTTCATTCAGCACATCTGTAACACGGAAAAGATTCCTTGCTTCTAAGGCTTCTTCGAATACATTAACGTCAGCAGTGACGAGAGAAAACAAGCTGTTTCTTTCATTCGCGCACCTGAAAAATTTGTCCGAGTCACTGGCTGATTATGGTATCCACCGAGGATCTAATGATTACTTCCTGTTGATCATTTGAGCCGTGCGCATCATGACCTAAAATTTTTCGGCTATCTCTTAGCCACAGCCCTGCGATCGGCATGCATGAGATACATCCTCATTCAAAAACTTTTATAGTAAAGCTGGTAAATGTTTGAGATTAATAAACTTTCTGAAGAATCGTTTACGTTTGTGCTTTTTAGGAATATTTGATTCAACATAAACTTTGCCATTAAATGGACCTGGACACTCAAAGGAGATGTTACATGTGTGAGGAATTTGCGATTTGACTGTTGATTCTTATGTAAAAGTTCGCGAGAAACACGATGGTGCCACTGGTTTTCTCTGAAATCGACTCCCAAGCTCAAAACAAGCTCTCAAGTTGAGGCCAAAATAGAGAGGATATCCCACGCTATCCTGAGAGTCCACGTCTACATCAAGACAAACTCTCCATGCAAAGATAGGGAGCAAATACATTGACAGGGCTGCCACTTTATTTGGGGACTCCAAAACTGAAAAACATGGCAACCCTGCTAATGTATTTGCTCCCTATCTTTGCATGGAGAGTTTGTCTTGATGTATACGTGGACTCTCAGGGTAGGGTGGGATATTCCCTCCATTTTGACCTCAACTTGAGAGCTTTTTTTGAGCTTGGGAGTTGATTTCAGAGAAAACCAGTGGCACCATCGTGTTTCTCGCGAACTTTTACATAAAAATCAACAGTCAAATTCCTCATACATACCTACAACATCTCCATTTTCAATCCCCAACGTGTAAATATGTATTAGCCCGCCTTGACAGCGCAGTAGGGCGCTCCGCAATTCCTAACCGTCACTGGGACCTGTCAAGGTAGAGATTTTCCGGAAGTTGGCATCCCTCCATCTCTTCTTGGATACCGCATATCCACCCTCCCTAGTTCTACTTTAAGGTTCAAATAGTAGCTGTTCCTTAATAGCTCCTTTCATTCGGGACGCTCCACATAGATTAATCATGATTCGGAGAGGTTTAAAGGGGAGCCGGCGACAAGATAACACGATGGGACAAATTTCGAGTAAAATTCAACGGTGTGGCTCTGTAAATGGGTTTTTTTTTTGGTTATCGTGAAAATTTGCCTGATAGTTTCGGATCCAAGGGACACACCTGCTCTGGCGAGCGCGGGGATTGATGGACGATGATACTGCGCACCGCTGTGGACAGTAATGGAGCCACGGAGGTCGAATAAATCAACGATGATTTAGCGTTTTCTCGGATCTTGGCTCGCTCGGCAGACGTCCAAAACACCGGGAGGACACGGGAAGGATCTTTGCGCTTTGTACTCGCCGGACTTTCGGGGTGGACCGTCGAACAGTGGAACAAGTCATTGAGAGAAGTCGGACGAAAGTTGGAAACTTTAAAAGCTTGTAACTCCGTCAATGCAGAACTTTGAGGTTTCAAAAGTGGCACCATTGGTTTTCTCGTCGCATTTTCCTTAAACACCAATTCCTCAAATTTGAAATTTTGAGGAATAAACACTAAAAAAAAAAACAAAACAAAAAACACATTGGATCTAGAGTCCAGAATCTTGAAAACATTGACGAGAAAAAGGACTCTTGATTCAATCAGATTTAAGCTTAATTCAAAAGGAAATCCGCTCAAATTAAGAGGCTTGGTTCTTGATTTAAGCTTAAATCTGATTGAATCAAGAGTATTTTTTCTTGTCGATGTTTTTAAGAGTCTGGACTCTAGATCCAATGTGTTTTTTTTCCAGTGAACATCCAACTTTGCAGTTTTAGTAAAAAAAACATTTTGTTCGACCCAAAGGCGGGGCGTGAATGATCGAGTATCAATACTTCCCCCTTTGAAGCTATGTCAAAGAATCGATTATTGTGTTCGTTGCGAACACCCTGTTTATCGAATCTTTTCTATATGTTTCAACGGCAGATAAATTGATATCTCGCAAAGCGCGCCACGTCAGTACTGCCCGACCTCACCCATCGACTCGACCCCCTGTGTGTTGTCCCCATGATGACGTCATTGGAGGTCGCACTCGTCCCATCGAGATATCTCGAAACACGAGTATCGATTATCGATACAAGCCCCGTTGTTTGATTACGGATAATTCGACAGACACGCCTGTGCGAGTATTCCAAATTCGCCGGTTGCGACTAACTAGCGGGCGATGGGTACACGGTTCTTAAAAGATCACCGCCGGCTCTGTGCCGCGCCGATGTACTGTTTATTATTTAAGTCTTGCGTCTTTCAATGACTGGTCAAACTATTATAATGTGTTATGAGTTAAGATGATTCGACCCGGCTCCCGGGGTTTGGTCGTGCCCCAGCTGGTGTTCGATGTTGTATTACGTCTAGGGATCATTGGGGGAGCTTGTCCCATCCCGGAACAGGAACTTTCCCGGGGACAGTTTCAGGGACTTCTTGGCTAAAATGGAGATGTTGCATGTGTGAGGAATTTGCGATTTGACTGTTGATTAATATGTAAAAGTTCGCGAGAAACACGATGGTGCCACTGGTTTTCTCTGAAATCAACTCCCAAGCTCAAAAAAAGCTCTCAAGTTGAGGCCGAAATGGAGGGGATATCCCACGCTATCCTGAGAGTCCACCTCTACACCAAAACAAACTCTCCACGCGAAGATAGGGAGCGAATACATTGGCAGGGCAGCCACTTTATTTGGGGACACTGTAACTGAAAACACGGCAACCCTGCTAATGTATTTGCTCCCTATCTTTGCATGGAGAGTTTGTTTTGATGTAGAGGTAGACTCTCAGGATAGCGTGGGATATCCCCTCCATTTTGGCCTCAACTTGAGAGTTTTTTTTTGAGCTTGGGAGTTGATTTCAGAGAAAACCAGTAGCACCATCGTGTTTCTCGCGAAATTTTACATAAGCATCAACAGTCAAATCGCAAATTCCTCACACATGCAACATCTCCATACACTTTTCCGGGAAACTCCGCTCTCTAATTACGTCCTGATGGTCGAAAATTCTGGTCCCAAAAATCCTCACTTGATCCCTCCTTGATCCCTAGTCACGTCCTGGTAGATGACAATTTTGAGCAACTTCTAGGATTTTTGGCCTATCAGTCCTCAAAAATATCCTTCTAGGTATTGAATAGTTGTACTCAAAATAAATGGGTGCCTTATTTTATAGAGGACAAGACATGCAATCAGGCCACTTAAATCGTTGGATCCTTAAAAATGTAACATTGTTCCGTTATCGTGGCTTGAGCTGTGGAGGTTTTTTTGAGTTTGAAAGTTTATCTCAAACAAAAATGGTAAAACTTGGGAATGAAAAATTAAATTTCTTCAGAACCTAAGATATTCCACTTAAATTGAGATTTACGTCGATTGAGACAGGGACTCGTAATTTTTTAATTTTTACTGTCTCTTGTTTTTTATAATTTTACAATGCAATTTAATCCAAGTACACACAAATAAACGTGTTTATCAATTTCACGACGGTTTTTAATTATTCGGGATAAAATCCTGGTAGTCTGAAAGAGCATGATATGTACCCTTACTCGCTATGTATATGGGCCGCGGCCCATGGCGGCAAATCTATAGGGGGCGGCAAATTTTGAAATTGTTTAAATATAGGTATAGAAAATTCGAATTTAGACAAAAAATTACAAACGAGAAAAGGCGACAAAATCTCTAATTTTCTGAGAGTATAGTAATTTCTACTTTTGTCGTCTTTCAGTGATACAAGAGACAGCACCTTTAATTAGTCGAGTTAAGAGAGAAACCAAACATGCAATTTGGCCTGGAACGGCGTGACTTAGAGAGAAACGATGACGAGGACTTGAGATGATAAGGAGAAGCCCTCGGCGCGGCGATCGGCATGTAACACATATTAGCCCCTACATGACTGCACAAATACTTCACGCATTGCGGCAAACACTGTGCGATCTGCGTGAAACGCATAGCGCCTACAAGACTGCGTGAATACTTCACGCATTGCATCCAACACGGTGCGTTCAGCAGCGGTCGGCGTGAAACGCATAGCGCCTACAAGACTGCGTGAATACTTCACGCATTGCGCCAAACACGGTGCGGTCTGCGCGGTGCGGTGGTGGAAGTTAAAATCATTGAACCACATTTATGTTTGTTCTTTCATAATTTTTTCATTCATTTCTTATGAATGGAAGGCCTTGTCCACACAGAGATAGGTTTACGAAATTTGACTTTCGCGCAAAGTTCCGTGAACTTTTGCTAGTAGTGTGGACAGGGCTTTCCAAAAAAATGTGTTCAACACAAGTAAATGCGTCTTATGCACCCCTCTCCCACTGGCACGTTCATTTGATGGTTTTTATTGATGTTTCAAAACGAATGAGAAGGGGGCGGCAAAATACAGGCGGCCCACGGGCGGCAAGTAGGTAAATCCGGCCCTGGTGCCACTGTTTGATGACTCAAAAGAATCAAACAATGGGAATTAACTTCCCCAATATTAGACCCATACTCTTAGGAGTATAAAATTATCGTTAAAATCTTACCGTACGTTGGAAGTTGAAAATCTCATTGTGTATTTACTAATATGCCCATTTTTTAGTATAAATTAATACGCCCTACCTCTTTTTTACATCTAAGCTCATGAAGTATTATTCTATTATACTTTCTTACTTTTGTATTTTTACTTTAAGGAAATTGTATAAAAAGCTCCTGTAGCTGTTTACATCGAAAGAGGTATAAAAACAAGTTAATCATAAAAAAGGGAATTTTTATAAAAAATTGAAGACAACACTTTTAAATTTTTTTTTTTTTTTTTTTTTTTTGTATCAAAAATCGTTTTTCAGAGCGCCACCCGAAAGGGGTTGCAACGTATCGGGGATAACGATATTCAGATCAATCATACGAGGAGGTGAAATACTATTTTTTGGAGGAAGGAAGAGGGGGGTTCACCAAAGCAGTACAACAAATTCACACGAATCGACTTGGAATTTTTTCCCTTAAAAAAAGGGGGACCACTAAAAAAAAATTCTCGGCGTTTTTACCAAGGTCCGTTGGTACCTTTACCATCTCACTTTTTTTACCAATTATTGGTAATTTTACCAAGATAGACCGGTAAGCTTACCTAAAAACCGGTATTTTTACTGCTTTTTTCAAGTAAGAATACCACTTTATAATCAATAGGTAATCAATTCCCGGTCACTTTGTCATTTTATCTCGGTAAAATTACCACAGTCGATAAAAAATATTGGCGTTTTCACCAAGGTCAAATAAAATTACCGAGAAAGTTAATTCCATAAATGGTAATTTTACCAAGAAAAAACTAGGATCAAATAGAATCCTGAATTCTTGGTAATTTTATCTTTTTCTTAGTAAATACACCGAGATTTTTTTTTTCAGTGAAGGAAGATATATGACAGTTTTGTATCAAGTGCGAGGGATGCTTGATGGTGCGACGACAGGGAAGATGCGCTCGGACGGGTAGTCTCTCCGTCGGACGGAGAGGGGGTCGAATGTCGAAAGCAAATTGGGAATCGGCGGGGCGCGATGTCGGCGCGCGCGACGTGCGCGAGTCATTCGTGACGATGCGCGTCCGCCAAGCACTCGCGTTCGCCGTGTCGGCCCTCCTCGCGTGCGCCCTGCCCGGGCCCGTCGGGGCCCTCCAGTCCCTCCCCCTCGAGTCCCTCCAGGTGAACCTCTCCAGGGTCCTCGTCGACTGCTCCCGGAACCCCATCAACAAGTCCCTTTTCTACGAGCACAACCGCGTCGGCCGCTGGTTGCAGTGTCACAATGTGAGTGAAGTGACGTTCCCGAAAACCCCGGACCGGCACCCGGAAAACGCCACCTGTAAGTCCACCCATCCTTTATTTTCTTCAGGAGAAACCAGGGATTTCACTCGGGACCCCCGCTCCCCCACCTAAAAACATGGGAATTTGCACGGGGAAAAAAGGCTAGGGTTAGAGAGGGGGGGTTAAAATTTTGGCACTACACCAATTTTTCGGACGATCAGGACACTTCAGAGGCTTGGAAGACAGGTATAAGTGCAGTTTTTGAAAAAATTGGTACATCGACGATTTCGAATAAACAGAATGCATATTCTGTGAAAAATTATCTCACAAATTCCAATTTTTAAGCATCAAAAAGTCAGTTTGAACTTTCTTTCCGCCATTAGGATCTATGTAATTTCAAAACCTCCAACAAGTATTCCTCGAAACAGCAAAAACTACACTTATGCGCCTTGTCCTTCAAGCCCCCCTTTCAAATTAGTTTTGTTAGGACTGCAACGTTTGGCTTATTAGTAACCTAATTTATTGGGATGCCACCACAATTAATTGGAAATATCCAAATTGGGACCTAACCCCTACCTCTTTATCACGTGTGCAATGGTTATTGAGTATCCAAAATCCCCAGTTACTTTACTCAAACACCATTATTTTACCCTACCGAGGTTTATTATTATGATCCAACGGAAACGTAGGTATGAGCCATGGTAGGACTAGAGGATACGATTACTCGGAATTCACTGTGGTTATTATACCGATTACCGGAAATTTTAAGTTATTTTACAGGGGCACGATAAATTCTTGTAAAATGATCGTGATCAAAATTGCCGGCGCAAGTTTATTTGCACATAAACGAAACTCTTCGGTACTTACCAATCTTCAGGAATTTTTGGTAATGCTACCTCCTTCCAATATAGCGTTTCCAGTTAATTACCAATCGACAATAACATTACCAGACCACGTATTTCGTTTGCGGTAATTAAAAATCTGTGCTTACATTTTATATTTTTAAGGAACAACAAATTAATTTCATTCCTTGAAAGCTTTCACGAATTTCCTTTGCACTGAGAAGAAAAATTACGGATGTTTTATACAATTGACGTTGAGTGGTTTTCCAGGTATACCGCAAACCGAGATACGTGGTCAGGTAGTTTCACCGTCGTAGTTTTTTTTTTCTTTCTTTTACTAAAAGCGGTAAAAGTAGCAGAAAAAGGATTGCATTAGGGAAAATAACAAAATCATCACCAAATTCGACAATTAGCCTATACCTCCCATGCATTTTCGCTCTTGTTTTCAGCAATCTCTCCTTCGGGAAACCTCTATCCCTCGGAAAATCGTCCATTCAATTTTTCCTTCCATTGAGTAAAGTTTTGCTGTCAGTAAACTTCGTGAACATTCGAAAGCAATTAGAGGCTGATTGGAAATTAATGGGTAATCTGATTTCCGGCCGGGGGATTTTAAAATTAGACGGAACCGAGGAAGTCGTTTGGTCAGATTTTTCTCTCAGCTCCGGAGGAAATATTTTCAAACTCGCATACTAATTCCGCAGATGCAGCAATCAAAAACCGATTATACCGCAGCTTCTTTTCATCTTTTTCAATCGTGCTGATTCCTTTCTCAGTTTTTCACTCTCACTTGCATCCGAGGTGAAGTTCTCTTGATTGTTTAGTCGAGGAAAATTAATGGCTTTAACACAGCCGTGCCAAGGAAAAGCGCCCTATGAACATTCAAGAGTTGCCAAATCACCTTCGATAGAATGTTTATGTTTGAGGAACTCTATGATCATTATTCCTTGAAATATTCGGAAAATTTAGGTGAAATAGCGAATGAAATTATCTGAAAAATAGGAAGAAAACTATTCACAAATTTTCCCGAAAACTAGTGATTTACCAAAAGGAATTTGGCAACGTCTGAATGTTTATAAGACGTTTTTCCTTAGCTTGGCAGAAAAGACAACTAACAAACCGATTGGTGCAAGTTGTCGTTCCTCAGACAAGGGAACGTATTTCCATTCCAGGGTTGCATAATTGACTAAAAATATTCGGTTCTGAAATAGAAATTACCGTGCAGTGCCTGTGCAAAATTTTGCTGATTTTTTTGTCGAATCTAAAGAAAAATCAGTGAAATGTTTGGTCGAAAATTTTTGAAAATTTCCTCGTAAAAATAGAATTTGAGGATGAACCTTTTGCAACGCTGAAAAATGGATTCAACCAGAATCAGTGTAGCAGTACAGCATTTTACGTTGCCTAATTTCTTTTCGTGCTTTATTGTTTGACCGGAAAACTCAGGAACATGTAGTAACTGTCAGAAACTGAGTATTTTCCCTGGATTATTATGAGGAAAGTATCCACAAAATTTCAAGGAGGATTCCTCTTTTGTTTATGTAATACAAAAATAAAACAAGAGAGGAAATTAGACCTCATCTGATAGTATCGATAATTCTATACTTACATACAAATGTGGTGATTCCTGTGTCAACAATTTTTAAGGATCGTTAGTGTTCGTGGACGAAAATTTTTCAGGATACCAATTTTTTTATCAAAATAGGCGAACTTTTTGGCATTTTTTATTAAAATAGGGATTTTAAATTTCGATAATAACAGCCCCTTCAGAATCCCAGTGAATAAGTTTCATCCATTTTTTAAGATTTAAAGCTATTTAATTCATTTTTGTACTGATTCAAGATATCTAAAGTTGCAATTTGCATACACAACCGATTGGAAAAACTGAAATTCATTTCAGTGGACTGAAGGTTTGGTTTAAAGAACTACATGAGTGTCTAGTTTAAATAACCGAAGTCCATAAGGTTAAGGAGCCGACCTCTAGGGCTCATTGAACCAAACAACTTTGGTGAATACGGGAAAGGTCCCAACCGAACTAAAGTCTTTTACTTCATTGAACTGAGCCTTTGGTTCATAGTACCAAACCGCCGGCTCAACAAAATCAGCTCTGGTTCTGAAGACCAAGGAGGTTGATTCGCTCAACTGAAGGATGGGTCTTCTGAACCAAAAACGTCCTTTGGTTTAATGATTCGTAAAACAGAAATTTTGCTTTTTGGGTCAGTTGCGCTGGTCACGGAATCGTGTTTTAATGTTTAATCCTTGTGAATCGGCTAAAAATAATAATATCTGTCCAAACAGCAGCTCTACGTCCAACTCAACCGAGATATCGCGTTAAAACACGAATTTCCCGGTAAACTCGTGAATATTTTTATTCCAATTTTTCAGATAATTTTTCTTGGAATTCCACCAAAAAGTCCTGAAAATTTTAAGGGAAACTTTTCATAATTTTCCTCAGAAATGAACCTTTTATCGAAGAAAATTTGGCAACTCTCGAATGTTCATACAACGTTTTTCCTTAGCATGCCAGTATAGCCGGGCTGGCTTTCTATACTGTAGCCAGCTATATGATTGTCATCGCTTTCTGTATCCAACTGTGAGAATTCCTATGCTATTTTGAAACACAGCTCCTATAGCCAATTTTTACCAGGGTTAGGAGCCCAAGGAAGCACCTTCACCTGTTTCTCGTCAACCCCTATTGACATAGCCTCTCGGTGTCATTGATATCGAGAAAGTAACATCCGTCGGCGGCGCGCGTTTGCCAGCGAAAACATTACATCACCGAATTGCACCTAATCAACCTTGAAACTTTTTCGGCCGAACGCCGAGTAGGATAGAAACGCGGACTAATTCTCACTCTCCGTTGCAAAATTCGCTCGTTTGGCCGAATTCGATGTAGCATTACTCGGAGCAATGTCCACTTTGGCGACACTTTTTTATGTCATGCGTTACTCGGATTTTTATTTTTTTCCTCTTCGTATTTTTTCGTTATTTCGTTGTCATGCGCGCTGTTACGCTAGTCGCTCCGTCTCGAGTCTCTGTTCCAGATAGTCGTCGCTGAGTTACACCGAATGTAGGAGACGGGGACCGAATGGACGTATATTTCTGCCAAACGGAACAATGTGCATTATGACGTGAGCCCTGTTATGCATCTATTCTTATGGGTCGCAGGGCTCATGTCTTAATGCACATTGTTCCGTTTGGCAGAAATACGTCCAAATCTACTTTGGTAAGGAAGAACGCCATATGAACATTCGAGAGTTGCCAAATTTCCCCGAATGAACGTGTAGTTTTGAGGAAAGCATGTGTATATTTTACCTTGAAATTTTCAGATAATTGGACGGAGTTAAACAGAAAGGAACCAAGCCACATCGGGATCGAACCGAGAAAAAGAGGTTTAAAGTTTGGCTCCTGCATAAGACTCAATGTAAAAGATAAAATTCAAGTTCAAATTCTGCAAAATTTGCTCCAACAAAAACTTTGAATTTTTGGCGATAGATAGTAGAGCAGTGGTTGGGTTCAAAACCACTCATAACTCAATTTTTTTCGAAATGTGGGTTGGTTCCTTTCTGCTTAACTCAGTCCAATTTAGATTAAATTGCGAACGATTTAATGACAAAAAATGTGAGTAAAAATATCCGCAATTTTTTTTTAGTAATTTTGTTTTCTATTGAAGGAGATATGGCAACATCTGAAGGTTCATACGGCTTTCTTCCTTAGCATGACAGAAATATACAGATGCGCCTGTAAAAGCACTTATCCGTAACGGGTAACCAATGGCAGATTAAATAGTTTCTGTGAAAAACAATTTTGTACTTTTTTACTGAACTGTTGAAATATGTGTGATCACGTAAACACCAATTTGTATAGAGAAATCAGTAGCAGAAATCTTGTTTTCTTAAATGTGTCTAACACGATGGTCCCTTTTAGCATAACTCAGCCCGGTCCTCTCACGCACGCCTAGGGTGGTTTTTTAGGTACTACACAGAGAGAAAACTCAACACGAAAGTTTGGCTAGTATGGGAAGTAAAACACAAAATAACCCGAACCCTCGGTTAACTTTGGGATTTTTCAGTCCCTCGATCGTTTTCTGTGCTAATTGTACTGCAAAGTATGCCAAAATTAACACTTTGGGTTGGTTTATGTTTCACCTCCTACATTAACCGAAAGTAACACAAGAACACAATGTAAAATTACCGAGAAAGTTCAATAATTTTACCGAGATTTCTCGGAAAAATTACCAATTCCATAAATGGTACATTTACCAAGAAAAAACTGGGATCAAATAGAACCCTGAATTCTTGGTAATTTTACCCTTCTCTTAAGTAAATAAATACAAATTAACTACTCTAATTACTAATAACTACAAATTACTTACTCTAAGTAAATACACCGAGATTTTTTTTTCAGTGAACAGTAAATGAACAGCTGACTCAGTTTGTGAGTTACCGCGGAGCCGAACATTATGTGATATCATCACGAAAAAAGCATTGCCTGAAATCTGTTTTGCGTTGCTAGGCTTGAGATACGAAAGTCTCGAGCGGGCATAAAAAGTAGGTAGTTAATGCAGCGCAAAACTATGCTAATTAGTGACAAGTGGATTGAGTGGCCACCTAAGAGCACGTAGATATTGTCTCCGTCGAATTCTCACTCTACCATGCTAAGGAAAAACGCCGTAAGAACCTTCAGGTGTTGCCAAATTTCCTTTGATAAAACACGAATTTCCTGGTAAACTTATGAGTATTTTCCTTCAAATTTTTCAGATGATTTTGTTCGCAATTTCACGTAAAGTTCTTAAAAATTTCAAGGGAAAATATTCATACACTGAAAAAAGAAACAAATTGGATCTAGAGTCCAGACTCTTGAAAACATCGACAAGAAATAGGACCTTGATTCAATCAGATTTAAGCTTAAATCAAGAGGAAATCCGCTCAAATTAAGAGGCTTGCTTCTTGATTTAAGCTTAAATCTGATTGAATCAAGAGTATTTTTTCTTGTCGATGTTTTTAAGAGTCTAGACTCTAGATTCAATGTTTTTTTTTCCAGTGCATGCATCATGCAGTACACGAACTTTTATTAAGATTTACCTTTAAAAAAAGCGTGTCTCTCCGATAAATTTGATTTTTCGAAAAATTTTCAGAGGTCATGGAGAAAAGTAAAGCCGTATTCGGCTTCAGCAGCTAAAAGAAAGTGGCAGTGGCAGTAGAGCTACGCTACCTTGATAAAAACATGTCTTCATTTTAGACAATCAGGCGCTCCTCTGGCGATAAGGTATATCGCTGTTTCTTTGTGAGCCCCCCAAAACATAGATTTACGCGGAGAATAGGGCTCACGGGGTAATTAAGATATGCCCGTGCGTTAGAGCGACGACGAATTTATATGGTCAATTTATATGGAGATTTCATACGTTTACACATATTTTTTTAGATGGATCATATCACAGGGATTGGACACGAAAACTAATTCTCATGAAAAATTGGGCATCATCTTCAGACTTAGTGACCCAAACTTACTCCTCACATCTCGTTTTTTTCCTTTTTTTCCTTTTTTTTCTTATTTTTTCATCCCCCAATGCATGTAATTCTCACTGCATTGCATAGTTTTTCCCCGGGATAATTAGCTGGCATGCTGCAGGTGCGTTCGACTAGGGCACTTACGACTGAGAAACCTCTTCCGCCTCTTCTTTGAGCGTCTTCCTAGCTTGCATTGGACATCGTACGTCACCCTGAGCAAACGACAGAGAGCAAACAACACGTCAAAGCGCGCTGCGGACGGAAAACCGACACGTCATGAAGGGCCACTCCAGTACCTCTCAAGTTTTGTATGCATCCGCATTTTGAACATCAAAGTTCATCACCACTAAGACAAAACAGACTGGTGAAAAATACACGTCTGTGTTGACACTAGAAATCACATGCCTCAATTACGATATTTCCATATTTTCACCTTTGCACTGAAAAAACATCTCGGTGTATTTACTAAGAAAAGGGTAAAATTACCAAGAATTCAGGGTTCTATTTGATCCAAGTTTTTTCTTGGTAAAATTACTATTTATGGAATTGGTAATTTTACCGAGAAATCTCGGTAAAATTATTGAACTTTCTCGGGAATTTTACTGGACCTTGATGAAAATGCCAATATTTTTTATCGACTGTGGTAGAATTACCGAGATAAAATGGCAAAGTTACCGGGAATTGATTACCAATAAAAGTGGTATTTTTACCTGAGAAAAACAGTAAGAATACCGGTTTTTAGGTAAGCTTACCAGTCTGTCTTGGTAAAATCACCAATAATTGGTAAAAAAAGTGAGATGCATGGTAAAGGTACCAACGGACCTTGGTAAAAACGCCGAGAATTTTTTTTCAGTGTGTTTTATTTTCTTCGCAGAGATTTCTGGAGAGAGCAAATTGAAATCCCACTAAAAGCCTACGACAACGATAAGCGGTCATATTTTGAAAAAAATAAAAATGGCAAGGGATCTGCTTATCGAGGTACCTTTTTTGATGCACCATCGATATGTTTTCTTTGTCGGTTGATTACACTTTCTCTTCCCCAGGAAAGGTGAGGGTAAATTCGACTTCCTCAACCTCAGAAGACTTTGCTCTAGAAACTAGTGACGAGTACTTCCGACAGTTTTAGACCCCCTAAAGGGCATATATTCATTAGATGTTCTTCTTTGACGCAGCAGCGCATCAGAGGTCTTGTGCTGACGGTGACATCAACAGAGCGATGCGTGGCGCGAGAATTCGACTTGACAGCATCCTTGCTCTGATTTGAGACGATTAGAACTCAAATTAAAGTTAGAAGTATGACAAGCTCATGCTTTAATTGGTTCTTTCTAGCTTCGGCATTTTCCGAGAGAATCCCTTGGTATTTTCTCTTTTCTGGACGACCCTCGTGTATTTGATCTCGCAGCGCACCTCCAATTAGCGGTTATTCCTGCAAGTTGGCAACACTGATTTCCTTCATTCAACTCCATTAAAAAGAATCGATTCTTCAATGGGCACATAGAATCAATAGATATCGATTATTTTACACATATTTACATCGGCGAACCCTGTTGCCAATTCAGTGGCGGATCCATGATGAGTCGGGGGGGGGGGGGGATTTTNCGAGCGGAGGGTCTGGGGAGGGAGGGGGACACCCCCGGAAAATTTTAAAAAAACAGCTCCTCCCAGGTTGAATGTTAATCCGTTTCAACACACAATTTGTGCATTATCTGAAAGTTAAAAATTGACGAATAATACCTTTATTAGTGTAATTTTATTTTTTGATACGATTTCCGTATGATTTTAGGAGCATTTTAATCCCCCCCCCTTTCCCCCTTGTTTCATATTTTAGGCCGGGGGGGATGCCACCATGGCCTCTCTCTGGATTCGCCACTACGCCATTTTAAAAGAATTAACATGCCTTAGCGAGACAAAACAGGAGTAAAATCATTCGGTATTTCCGATCAAATTTTTATTCTTAGCGCGTGCTCAAATGCCTGTAAACCTTACCAGCGTCAAATGAGACATTATGCACTTAAAATAGCGTGCATTAAACTTCCGGGCAAGCCTAGCTTTACAGTAAACGCGAGTACTACTAACTTCCAACGATCCTCATCGTGGATATTCAGAGTCCTAGGCAAATAAAAACACACTTGGTACTCTCGCCACATCCAGCTCGCTGTCAGTGGCGAGGTGTAGATTGATAGATTATCGATATTTCTCCATTTGAAGCTTGGTGAAGAATCGATTTTCAAGGTCTTCGTTGCGAACGCTCCGTTTATCGATCATTTTCAATAGGTTTAAATGGTAGATCATTCGATGTATCGCAAAGTTTGCCTTGTCATTGGTCGCTGTCGAGGGCAGCACGCTCAGATGCGAGAGGAACCATCACAGTTCTGTTGAATAATGAGTTTTGTTATTGCAGAAAAATAAAATCATTTCGCGAGCAATAAACGGCACTCGATAACTCCCGTGCGGATAAGAAACATCATATGCACATTAGGACGTTGCTTAATTTCCTCGGATAAAATATAAATAAACCACGTCAGGTCAAAAGCTTGACTAAAAAGAAGATGATTAGGAATGTAAAAATATACACAGTCCAGATATACAGATCCTCTCTAATTTTTTTTATCTTAAGAGGAAAATTCGCCTTAAGGAGCCACGCAAAAGGAGGGGTGCCAAAGCACCACACCATTTTTCGCAGAATGGATTACTAGACAAAGTACGAATTTAAGGATTCTGATACATTTTTCAACCAGAATTTCACGTAGAACACGTTTCTTGCATCGAAGATTACTGAAACCAACTCCTATCACAGATATTAACGTTTATATTTTACATTGGTTACGGGAAATTTCAATTGCCCGCTCACAAGAAACTCAATAATCTACGTGAGTTCAATCGCGTGCTACAACGGTTTCGGCAGGCTTTTCAATCCAGCACTGTTCATTTCCCACCCTGTGTTGTACAAACTATGAACAACTTGCTATAGCAGAGCCAAAGCGTCAAAATTGAGGTTGCCAGATTTGTATATCGCAGAGATTGTCAAGGTAACATTTAGTGTGCGACTTGACTCACGCAGACCAATAAGTTTTCATAAGCGGGAGGTTTGAATTCACGCGTCAAGAAACATTAAATATCTTCACGGAGAAAAAAACTTCGTGCGTTGGACCCGAAGTTTAGGTCATATGGATCTCTGAAGTTTACGGATTGAGCATCTGAACACTTTAGGTATCCAGCTGCTGAGGTTTGGATCACACATCTGAAACTTCAGTTCTTACATCTGAAGTACTTCGGTTTTCACATCCGAAAAACTTCGGTTCTCACATCTGAAGTACCTACTTCAGATGTAAGAATTGAAGTTTCAGATGTGTGATCCGAACCTCGACAGCTAGACCTAAAGTGTTCAGATGCTAAATCCGAAAACTTCAGAGATCCATATGACCTAAACTTCGGGTCCTACGCACGAGGTTTTTTTCTCCGTGTTGGTTAGGAGTTGATCTCAGGAATTTTCGTTGCAAGAGTCGTGCTTTGCGTGAAATTTTGTTCAAGAAACATGTATCAGAATGCTTAATTTCGTACCTTGTCTAGTGGTCCATTGAATTCGTAATTTAATCCTTTGTTTTTGAAAATAAAATCGAGGAGAAACAATCATACAATTTCTTTAAATAAATATTTTACTGGACAAAATCTGGCAATATTTGAATGTCGATACAGCATGCTTCCTTAGCACGGCAGATAGACCCTACTTTAAGACTCTTCCTCTTCCTCTTTGACCTTCACCGAGTCATACGACTGCGATCATTTCTCAATTCGGCGAGTCATTTTCGGTTCTTATTTTTGGCCAACACGCGACGCTCAGTTCTTGAAAAGACTTCATTAGGCAGAAAATATGTATTTGAGATGTTGTTTTCTGCAAAAACGCGTATCGGATAAGTACTAACGTATATTAGACTGTATGTTGTTGGAAAAATATCTTCCGTATATAGATTCATTTCGTCTAATTATTTTTACATTCCTCTACATGTATGATGTTATAGTCGCTATCATGAACTTGAGGTGTTCTCGCGTGGTTTCGTCATTATACTCTCAAAAACAGAACAGTCACATAAGTTTCATTCTTTCATTGGATGAATCTCGATATTTTTTAATATAGTGTCTCTCGCCATTTACTTGTACACTGAGGTCATGAGATATGCTGGAAAAATGTTTTTTATGAAGATCAATGAGTCGTTAAAAATATTGGTTATTAAGTTTTAAAAAAAAGTCAAGGAGCTTACGTTTAAAAAGAAGGAGGGCAGAGGATGAGTGGTTGAGGGGGGTGAGGGAGTGAGAGGTGAAAGGTGAAAGGTGAAAGGGTGAGAGGGTAAAAGTTTAGGGGGAGTGAGAGGGGTAGAGAAGGGAAAGAGGGAAGAGCGTAAGTGAAGAAGTAGCCTTTTCACCATATTCAACTCTACAGATTGATCTACGTTCAAACCATTAAATTCTGGAGATTTCATAAACCAAATCCTTTTGTTAGTTCATCTCTTTTTACACCAAAGTTTTATGGTTTGAGAGCGAAGCTCTGGTGTTAAAGGTTCACAAAGCAACACCTGCGGCAGACGTTTTGCGGTCGGTAGAAAATCGCACGGGGCGGCTGAGATCAAAGTTTTATCAATTGTTTTACACGGAGTTTAATAGTGGTGGCTATGTGTCAATTCGAGATGAGCCAAGATTTTATGGTCCATTAGACAGGGACGAGGCAGGTTCGGCGCACAGACCTCGTACTGGTATTAGCTGTAAGTGAGCGTGCATTGATGGTGATTTTTATTCTTTCACACTGAACGGTAGGCACCGGTGACCGATCCAAATTGATAATAATTCTCTATTAGGAAAGACAATTCTACGCTTGTTAGAATTTCTATATACTTCGAATTTTTATGGATGATTGTTTCATTTCATATTGGCAGTCTTATTACTTTAACTTTTTTAACCTGCAGATCCCCTTGTGCAATATGTATGGTTCATGTGTAAGTTTTGCCGCTTGTCGTATTGACTTGTCATTAGTAACTAATTTCAGCTTCCAGCTGCGCAATGATCATTGATGTCCAAACATAAAACTGTACCATCTTTTTTTCAAAAGTTTGGAAGCACGAGTTCAAATTATTTAGGTGTTTTCTTTTTAGCGTATTTGTTTTTTTCAATATGTCCTTTTTTCTCTAAAAAGAAATCTGTAATTTCAAACAACTTTACTGTCCAGTAAAAGCTCCATACTGTCTATTCTGTGTAATTCTCAAGTCCTTACTGTTCCATAAGAAAAATTATGTAACCAGCGTTGAAAGAAATGAAAATAGAAAAAATGCTGCAGACAGGAGATTGGGCTTGATTCAGGACCGGATTTACCTACTTGCCGCCCATGAGCCTCCTGTATTTTACCGCCCCCTTCTCATTCGTTTTGAAACATCAATAAAAACCATCAAGTGAACGTGCCAACGGGGGCGGGGTGCATAAGTCGCGTTTACTCGTGTTGGAAACATTTTTTGGGAAAGCCCCGTCAACACTACTAGCAAAAATTCACCGAACTTTGCGCGAACGTTAAGTTTCGTTAACCTATCTCTGCGTGGACAAGGTCTTCCATTCATAAGAAATGAATGAAAAAATTATGAAAGAACAAACATAAATTTGGTTTAATGATTTTAACTTCCACCGCTGCGCCGCGCAGACCGCACCGTGTTTGGCGCAATGCGTGAAGTATTCCGACAGTCTTGTAGGCGCTATGAGTTTCACGCTGACCGCAGTGACCGCACTGTGTTTGATGCAATGCGTGAAGTATTCGTGCAGTCTTGTAGGAATGTAGGGGCCAATATGTGTTATATGCCGACCGTCGCGCCGAGGGCTTCTCCTTTTCATCTCAAGTCCTCGTCATCATCTCTCTTGTCAGTCGCGCCGTTTCCAGCCAAATTGCGTGTTTGGTCCCTCTCTTAACTCGATTAATTAAAGGTACTGTCTCTTGTATCGCCGAAAGCCGACAAAATTAGAAATTACTATTCTCTCAGGAAATGAGAGATTTTGTTTGTAATTTTTTTTCTAAATCCGTTTTTTTTATACCTACATTTAAAAAAATTGCAAAATTTGCCGCCTCTTAGATTTGCCGCCATGGGCCGCGGCCCATATGGCCACCCCCTTAATCCGGCCCTGGCTTGATTTAAACTTGTCTGTATTTCTTTGATGTGGTAATTTATGAATATTATTTGTATCATATATTTCACCATTTTGTCACCATTATAAGCATTATGAGCTATCATCTCAGCCATTTTTTCAAAGTAAGTCTCATTTTTTGTAAAATATTATTACATTTTTCAAGCCTCACCGACCTATTTATAATTTCTCCTAAAGTAATAGTAAAGTTTGCTCTTATTTACACCCATAAATGCACAAAAGGTTATTCATCCTATAAAAGTTTTGAAAAAATATCAACACGCACAAAAAAATCAGTCCAAAATCTAGTCTCCTCATGCCTCGCAAGTCTACCTTCGGTCATTTTATCAACATTTTCCTTAAAATTTGCGGTCACTGGCAGGTGTTGCTCAATGAGTCCAACTTTCAGCCAAATGCAGCAGTTGCAAAACATTATCTTTTGAGTCGGCCTTACTTTTTTTTAATTTATCAGATCATCACCATCATATCTGAACCAAATTTTAAGTACAAATTCATGGTCCGCAGTCCTTCAGCGCGATCTCAACTCACAAGGATTGGAAATGCGTCAACATAAGTTAACGTTACTCTATTTCGTTACGCACAAACGGCCTTGTGCCGTGACGTCACTTTTTGGTCCCTCGCTATGATACCACCAAAGATCAATTTGATCAGTGCGATATCAATCCGATATCAATTTATGATGATATCAAAACGGCTCACTCCACGGGGAATGACCCAATCACACCTTGACACCATAATTATTGACCAAGAGCTGTTTTCACCGCGCGTTGCTGTCTTTTGAAAATTAATTTTAAGTTCATTTTTTAGCACTTTACCTCAGTTCACAGCACCAATTTAATGGGAAACCTTCCGTAAAAGGTATGTAACATAGCTCGCCATAAATTCCTCGCGCATTGTTCTGAGTTTGCCCACTCAACTGACGACAGATTGTCTGAGTCTCGTGCAGTCATGCATTGCTCAATTGTGCCAAATCTCATGAAAATTTCCAACAGATTAGCACTGAGCATCGTAGCTTCGCACCGACCTGGTCCAATTTGCTGTGCCAAATCTCGGTGTTTACAATTATGGACCTTACAAGGTGATAGCTAACGAGGATTAGTGAACGAAAATAAATGGACTGGCTTTAAGTTGTGTGGAACCAAATAAAGGGGGGGGGGTTGAGTACTGAGTATTTTTGAGTCTAACTTCCCATAAGTTTTCTCCAGTCATTTCAAGGTCGAGAAAAAATAATTTAAAAGAGAAATGAAGTGTCGAACTATTTATTCTTGAACTTGATCTAATATTGAAACAAAATCTGATTGGCACCTCTCTCTTTCGGTATGCGATCTTCACGTCACTCTTAGCTCAGTCACTATGCATTATCGTCCGAGCAAATTGGAACCATTGTTTCAGAAAACTCATAATTTTGGTATTGCAATAATATTACACAGAGGAGTACCTAATAAATCGAAACGTTATCATAATTCGGACCGGCAGTATCTAAATAAGGCCATGAGATGAACTGATCTAACTAAACTATAAAGATTCAAATTCTAGTTGAGAGAACGAAATTTCGAAGAAAAGCAATTTTAAGCTTGAAATCATCATGTTCAACGTTTAAAATGGTCGCATTAGATAGAATTTCAAGCCCCNTTTTTTTTTTTTTTTTTTTTTTTTTTTTTTTTAAACCATGATCTAAACCGCTTGTTTGTTCCTTTCGAAGTACTGTTGAGTATTTTTCATATAAAATTCAAAATCAGAGTTTAGGTTTGTCCGCTTAAGCAAATCCTTCGGAAGTTTTGGATTTCAAGAGTATTGGGAATATTTAATAAGCCAGTAAATTGATGCCTGTGCATTGCATGTGTTGATCAAATAATTTGATGGGTAAAAGAAGACTTTCGAGCACTGTGCTCCTTTGGTTTTATTTTGAAATTCAATAATTATTTTTTAGTGAAAATAAGGAGAAAAATAGAAACAGCCACCTCCGTCTGTTATATATGACGTAATGTTTCACTCTCAACTCTTCCGGTAATATGCAGTCCAGTATTTTGCAATAAAACTTTCTCACGAGTTAGGGTGTCCATTGTAAGCCTATCTTTTAATCAATCAGTTTCCCACCTGATTTGCTCTATCAATCTACTGCATTACTTTCCCAACAACTGCAAGATTCAAGCATTATTTGAGCAGTTGAGTCCATGATTTTCCTCTTCCTTTGATGTCAGTACATTGAAAAACTTCGTAAGCCTTACGAGTAGCGTCGCGTGCTTTGCGACGTATCGATTGATCTGTCATTTAAACCTATGGAAAAGGATGCTCGCAATGAACACCTTAATACTCGATTCTATGCCACAACTTCAATTGGGGAAATATCGATAATCGATCAATCACACCTCGCCCCTGATCCTTATACTTATAGTATCCAAAGGGCCCCTACACACGAGAGGCGAGATGTGTTGTAGGCGTCGTTGTTCAGCTTTTTAAATTTTTCTTGCGGTCTACAGATGCCCACGCCACGCATCATATCGAAAGTGAGTCAATCCAATAATGACTCTTACAAGTAATCAACCTGGGATTCGTCTACTTAATTATACGTAAAATAATCGATCAATATCGAGGCAGGCTGTTTTTTTAATCGATTATTTATAATGAATTTAATTGGAAGAAGAACAGTGTTGCCAAAACTTGCGAGTATCGACGCTAAATTCATTATAAGTCTTTTTGTCGGCCCGGGACCCCTTTGGATTCAATTTAGTTTATTTGTTTGTTTGTTTTTTTGAAGGAAATTTTTCAAAAATTTCAGCCCTTATCCTGAAGAATTTACGTAGCCAAGTTTCAGATAATTTCCCGAGTAGATTTTTTACCGACTAGACTTTGATATTGATTAAATGAGCGACATCAGCAAAAACATGGCGAATTGTATTCATTGTTTTTAGTTCAAAGTTTTACTTTTTAAAAATGTCGGGTTCCAAAACGATCTGGCGCGGCACCGCAACTTAAATCATAGTTCTTCAACCTTCCCCCAGATTATTGGTTGGTAAACCTCCCTCGCAAGAGGGTCAATTATCGAAATTGGTAGACAGAGCTATAGACAAAGAAGACACAAGAGAAGTGGAAGGATCCTATTAATAGAAGCGCACGGTTGCAATGGGCAAAGGAGGGAAATAATAGACTAACTAACGGAAACCCGTAAGAGAATCTATAGTTAGACCATTTTTTTCTCCCTCAGTCCATAGGAATCGCCCATTTTAATCAATAGGATCGCTCCATACCACTAATGTCTTCTTTGTCTACAGTTTTGTCTACGAATTTCCATAATCAGCCCGCAGTGCGGATTTCGCTAGCTTTTAGATTCTGTCTAATTCTTCCTGCCATGACTTGTTTGGCTGTGATACATTTCCTAGGAAGTATGTCCATCGCAAAATTCAGTTTTGTATATTTGCATCCCTTCCTAAACGATAATTTTCCACTAGAGAAAAAGCTGATCTAGAAGTTCATAAGTTCAGTGCCCTGTTAAGTTCATTAGTTCAGAGCCGTCTGGGGCTGGCAACGGTGCATTGGCAGTGGTGTTCGAGGTGCATTTTCGGTGCATTTCAATGACCTCTCAAGGCCTCTCGCCGCTGGCTCTCTTCTCTGTCGCGATCCGCACCGCGCGGTCCATCCGTGGAATTCCAAATTTTTGAGCTAGGCCACTCACGCGATCTCTCCTATCCTTTTTACGTCGTGTCAGAAGCTTAACACCTCAACCCCTCTCCCTCTCTCCCATAAAATATCGAAACTACTTCTCAGTTGGTTCACCTCCGGGCGCTTTCAGGAAGGATGCACTGTTAAACATCTCAGCCAATCGAACCTACTTGTTTTTTGGTTCGACGCGACGCGACGCCCTGATATACAACTCTCTGTGTTTTTGCCAAGCGTTTCGAGCAAATTTCATGAGCAAAAAATGAAAGTAGATGGCTTTAATTAGAACTAGCCTACTGCATTCCTGGTTGCCTAATTTTTCCACCAGTTTGTATTTATATTTTTTCTAGCAGAGACTCGACGTTTAAATTGAATGAGCATATTAATTGCATTTAAAGGAATTCAATAGACAGTTTCAAGAAGTCATGTTACTTTGATTTTGGGTAAAAGTTAGGATATGAGAGGAAATTAGACAGCATTAAAAATTTATTGGCCTCCGGTTTAAAAAAATCTAATAGGAACAGTAATTGCAGCATTCATCTAATTATGTAGGTCATTCATATGTTATGTTTGAAAAAACTAAGGATATGTTGCTCTGAAGTTTGCATACCAAAAAAACGTAGTTTTTAGCAAAATCAGTTTAATTTGAAGCTTTTGTTTGAAACGCATCATTATCAATGCAGTTTTGCACTCTTTTTTGGCAGAAAAAACTTATTCTAAAAATTGTTGGGTCTATAGAAAATGTGAGTATCGAAACCTGAAAGTCCACTTTTTATTAAAAAATAAGGCTTTACTATTGCTACGGAGTTCAGTAATTTAAAGTGCGTGACTTTGTGTGAGCAGCAGATTTTCAGAAATCTAGTTTCATAGCGGGCGTTATGCGCCAAATACTTTCGAAAATGCAGGCCTCTGCGATTAAATAATTTGATGTATCCTTGATTTTTGTTTTATCCCCGCGCTCAGCAAAACTTTCTGCCTTATTGCTAAAAATCATCTTAATTGGTTCCTTGAGAAATGGTATCCTTGAAAATTGTGTATCTGTGCTAAAAAATTAGGCCTCGTAACCGAATGTCTACCGAAGTATTAGCACACCGCTCTCGATTCATTTTTGAGCGTGTCCTTGTCATTGTGCACCTCGGTCAGCAGACCATTAGCCCGCTGTTTTCGGTGTAATAACGATTGATTTTTTTCCGACCTCCTAGTCCTGCGCGCCGCGCTGGTCTTTTCGACTATCCATTCCTCGGAGCTTTTTTTGTGTGTGCAACTTGCAGTATAACTGTTCCTCTTCTTTCCTCCGATCGGAACGGCATCGTCAAAACCAGATTAGGACGTTTACCGCCTCGCCACTTTTTCATCCTCCGTTTTATAACCAACTGATGTGTCTGTTTCACGGAGCATTGACCGTGGAATCGAACTGGCTTAGTAGATAAGTTAAAATTATGGCACTATAATGTAAACCCTCTGATTTTAGTATCCAATTGATTCGGTAGAGAACGAAAAGTTCTGGAAGTTACTGTAGATAGCGGACATCCCTCCTCTAATATTGAGGAGGGGGCGCAAGAAGTAATTTTTTAATTAAACGTATCGAGTACCTTTAAAACAATCGGGAACCAATTTTCATGGGGGAAAATGAGGCCGTCACGCTACAGCAGGGCACATCCGAGAATAGAGTTGTCACATTTTAGCATCCATCGATTTACACATCTAAGCAGTCTTGGGACCACCAACATTTTTTTCAGTGCAACCCAATGGTACAGGAAAGTCCATCCGAAGGTCCTCACTGGAAAAAAAACACATTGGATCTAGAGTCCAGACTCTTGAAAACATTAACAAGAAAACGGACTCTTGATTCAATCAGATTTAAGCTTAAATCAAAAGGAAATCCGCTCAAATTAAGAGGCTTGGCTCTTGCTTTAAGCTTAAATCTGATTGAATTAAGAGTATTTTTTCTTGTCAATGTTTTTAAGAGTCTGGACTCTAGATCCAATGTGTTTTTTTTTCCAGTACTTGATTGCGTTCCTCTCGGGAGAGGCCGCAGAAGGCGCCCAATTAGAGGTTGGAGAGATGGGCTTGAATCAGAAATGTTGAGGTGCTCGATGCCCGAGGGGTTGTGGTTCGACAAAGTGCAAGGGAGGTTCGCATGGGTGTCGTAGAGCGCCAGGGACTGCCATAAAGCGACTGATATATCAGTACCACAGAATCAAAAAGTACCTAAATCAATTTTAGTCATTCCGAGGTATCAGGGGGGAAACTGTGCATCGGTTCAATCGATTCCAATGTAAATAGCAATTTTTTTAAATTCCGTATCTCATGACCAGCTTAAAATAGGGCTACCATAGGGAACCGTTATTGGAGTTTTCCAAAACGACACTAACTCGATTTTTTACTATCTCGCTCCCCTAGGGCAGAGGAAGTATCGTCATCCTCCAAAAAAAAAAAGAAAAAAGTTGAAATTTCATCATTTCTAAACGTCTTAAGGTCCCAGGATTCAAAATAACCATACTCGAAAAAATGCGTGTCCGTCCGACAGGCGTCCCTCAAATCTGTCTACAGTGCTATCTCAGAATCTATCAGTTCGATTATTCATTCAAAATTTGCTGAGGATACCATATCTATGGTCTCCTTAGTCTTTATGTACGTCCGGCCAATTTTTTTTAAAAATATGCGTTAGGTACATTTTGGCTCTAGGTTATTGGTATATCCATACGGCGAAAAGTAACTCGCCCGTCTAGGGTATTTCTCAATTTCGTATCAGGAAGCGAATGAGTTTCATGGATAGATGAATCCATTTTGGAGGTCAGCGCGAGTGTGGGAATTTGCAATGTCTCGCGGTGGGTTGCGTATCACCTATCACTGTCGCGTGTTGCTGCACCGGTNGGGGGGGGGGGGGGGGGGTGCGCCGCCGCCGAAATCCGGCACACTCCGCGGGCGCCGCGGGCCTCGAGTCGCCGCGTCTGGACAGGACGCGTGCAAATCGCGACGGTGCGCCGAGGCTGATTGTCAGCGATTACGGCAATTGCGCCACGCTCAACTTTTTCACGCATCTATAAATTATTGAAAAGAATTCATTGTTTCTCGCCTTCTCGCTGTGTTGCCGAGTCTTGCAAATTCTCAAGGAGCGCCCTGTAGATCGAGAGTGGCATGGTGTTATATTAGGGGGCACTGGAAAAAAACCACATCGGATCTAGAGTCCAGACTCTTGAAAACATTGACAAGAAAAAATACTCTTAATTCAATCAGATATTTGCTTAAATCAAAAGGAAATCCGCTCAAATAAAGAGGCTTGGTTCTTGATTTAAGCAAAAATCTAATTGAATCAAGAGTATTTTTTCTTTTCGATGGTTTTAAGATTCTGGACTCTAGAATTCTAGATCCAATGTGTTTTTTTTCCAG